>NW_004624847.1:15661-26797 GCF_000247695.1 Heterocephalus glaber
GATTTATTAATCATGTCTTGCACCATGAGCAAAATCCTTGCTGTTATCTGAGTAATTATTTCTGATTTCATTTTTCCCAGATCCACTTTTGCTGCCAGTTCCGAGAGTCTAGGTGGTTGAGTATCAGATTGTTCCATCTTGTTTCCCTTTGGGGTTGCTGTAGGTGTTCCAGAAGTCTGTTTTTGAGACTTGTTTATGTGTCTTCTCAATTCCATGGGAGTGGGTGCTTCTGGTGCCCACGTGGCTCACGTTTTCTACCCTAGAAGCTTGGGATGGCAGCAGGGGAGCTTCCTTCTGGGTGCTGGGACCAGCTGAGCTTCTCTGCCTTAGGAGCCTGGGATGGCCGTGGGGGAGCTTTCTTCTGGGTGCTGGGACCGGCTCACCTTCTCTGCCCTAGGAGCATGGGATGGAGGCAGGGAGCTTCCTTCTGGGTTCTAGGACTGGCTGAGCTTCTCTCTGCAGCTTTTTCTTGTGGTGTATTCATATACATCAAAGAGGAGGCCTTTGAGGAAAGGTCAGTATTTAGGTCCCAAAGTAGGGCTTTAAGGATTTCCAGGAGGGTAAAGGTGCAGGATGGTGACAGGCCTTGGAGCTTGAGGATGGAGAAACTTGACATAGGAAGAGAAGTGCTCCTAAAGCTATTGGTCTTTCACCCCCTGAGAAGGCATGGATGTTGAGAGAGCCCTTGAGAGAAATGAGAGATTGGCTGAGTGATCTTTCAGTGTCTAGCTAAGAGAGTTAGGCTCTTGCAGTCATCTTAGATTGCTGTGTAACAGATTGCCACTAACCCAGGGGCTTACAAGGGCACCCACTCACCATACCATTGTTTCTGAAGGCCAGGAGTCTGCAGGTGGCTTGGCTGAGTCCTTCAGTCAGGGTCTTAGGGGTTGAAGTTGAGATCTCAGTCGGGCTACCTTCCCTTCCGGAGCTCAGGGTCCTCTTCCAAGAATGCATGGTTGGCAGAATTCCATTCCTTATGTTTTTAAAATGGAGATTTCCAGCTCCTCCCCACATGGCCCCTCCATAGGCATTTGCATCATGGCTTTCTTTAAGGCTGGCAGGCTGTCTGCCCTAATTCTGCTAAGACAGAGAATGTAATCACAGGAGCACCTGCCCATCAGTTCTGCCATACAGTGTCACCTACTCAAGGGGGGACTTTCCACAAATGCTGCTGTATGTCATCCAGTCAAGATGGGACATTTTGTCACCTTTGCCATGTTCTGCTGGTTAGAATCAAGTCACAGGTGCTGCCCATACTCGAGGGGAAGGGTTTAAACAAGAATGTCCATCAGGGAGGGCCAACTTGGAGGATGTGGCTACACTGAGTATTTTACAAATCTAACTTGTCTCAAAAGAACTTGAAGAGGAAATGGCAGAAGCAGCAACAGACTTGAGTGAAGATGAGTTGGTGGAAACAGAGGACCTGCGACCCCCTGAGTCAGGTGGTAAGGAAGTCACCACATGTCTGCATCCTTGTCTGAACTCACCGCCCGCTCCCTCCTTGGAGGCAGTCAGTCCCAGCCTAGGTCTCAGTTTCTCCAGCTGCACAAGGGAAGCTGGAGCCATCCAGGTATAGGGAGGCCAGGGAGCTCTTCCTGTGAGAGTAACCTGTGTCATCTTTTTTTCAGGTATCTTCCAACAAGTCAACAACCTCCTGAACATCATGGACAATGAATCACCAAAGATGGACACTGCCCTGGCAGGTGTAGACATTCAGAAGACCCTGGCCTCAGTGATAATCACAGATAAGGCAGCCATGGAGCCTGCTATGGTGATGAATATCCTCATCCACTGCCTGCAGGTGCCAGAGGTGGGGCCGCCTCACCCTGGGCAGCAGCCTCCTCAGAGTTCACAGCTTTGGCTGCTTCTACCTCCACCCAGCACACATTTCCACCCATCACAGAAATATGCATGGTGGGATGGAGAGGTGGGCTACACTGGGAGATGCCTTCCATGGGCCTTGAACACTCACTTTAAAAGCTCTCCCTTGTATTGTGACCCATGGGTTTGGGAGTCATTTGGATGTGCTCTGGGCTCTGGAATGCATCAGTCTTCTAAGGTTGCTCTAGCAGAGTAACACTGAGTACAAGGGCTGAACGACAGAAATGTATTTTCTCCCAATTCTGGAGCCAGAAATCCCTGATCAAGGTGCCAAAAGATTCGGACTTGCAGAGGGCTCTCTGGCCTGCAGGCAGCTGCCCTTTCATAGTCCACACAAGGCTTTTCCTCTGGGCAGGCAGAGACGGACAGCACTCTTCGGCCTCCATCTTATCTTATGAGGAAATATCATCCCCACTGGATGAGGGCCGCACTCCTGTGACCCACTTAACCCTAGTACCTTTCAAAGGTCCATTCCCAAGTACCCTGCAACTTGAGGCTTCAACATTTGAATTTTGAGAGAGCGCATTTCAGTCCTGTTTGTTTTGTTTTGTTTTTGTATTGGAAACGCATGCTCACGGGCAGTTTTGTACTATCTCTAGCAGTTGGCTAACTCTGGGAAGGGCGGTCTCTCCTGGACCAGTTGTCCCCAGATATCAAAGCATCAGAAAATATAGAAAATAATACTGATGAAAGCCTAGGCCCCAACCAGAGATCAGTGGCAATGAACAGACAACAGACAAGTTGGCATATTTTCAAAAATTAAAGTGCATCAAAGATTCTTATGCATTCCTTAATTAGTGAAGAACCAGTTATGTCAAAAACTGTATGCATGAGAATATTACCAATGGAGATTTACATTCTTTACCAGACAAATCCATTTGCACCACCCTGAACGGGAATCATTTTCAATGCTGTGGAGAGAGCATTTGCATTTCAATCCTTACAAAGCTGCAGAATAGACTAGGCAATGCAAATAAAGCAAAGACTCCCTCACAGTGCCTGACAGTTCCTGGCCATCTGCCAGGCAGCACCAGGCACTGCTCCACAAGGCCACCCAATGATCACTTTTACCAGTTTCCAAGTTTTCACTTTCTCTCTTGTGATCATAAGTGTTCTCCAAAATCCCCTCCTTTCTTCCTCCTTTATCTTCTCCCCTGCCTCCTCCTTCCTCCCCTCTCCCTTCCTTCCTTTCTCTCTCTTTCTTATTTCTGATTAACACATTATAATTAGACATATTTCAGGGATACAATGTGATCTTCCAAGTTCTGTGCACTATGTACAATAATCAACTTGAGTAATCAGCATATTCATCACCTTAAATTTATCATTTCTTTCAGAGAAGTACATTGGAAATCCATGCTTTGAGGTACTGCACTATTGCTAACTATATCCACCCTCTTGTGCAACAGAGCACCAGCACACACTCCTCCTCCTGAACTGTGCCCTTGCAGCTCATCCCCCATCTCCTCTCTCCTCCGCCCCTCAGCTCTGGTAACCACCACTTGACTCTCAACTTCTCAGAAAGTGGCTCTTAGCTTCCACGTAGGAGTGAGATCATGCAGTCCTTGTCTTTTTGTGCCTGGATTAGTTCACATAGGGCAATGTCCTCCAGGCCCATCTATGTGGTCACAAATAGGACTTCATCCCTCTATGCCCGAGTAATATCCTACTGCGTACATGGACCACATTTCCTTTATACAGTCATCCATTGATGGGCATTTAGGTTGACCCCATTTCTTGGCTATTGTGAATCTGATTATTGAAGATTATCCTTGATCACAAAAAGGCTGGCCTTGTAATTTGCAGAGCCATTTATATAAGGTGCAGTCAGAAATGTTAATTAAGCATTTAAGCCTCCTTCAGTGTACTCTGGAAGGCCAGAGCATGCATTCCCCATGAGGTGTTATTGCCTCCCAGAGAAATGAAGAAAATTCTACTTTTTAATATATGGTATGTATACAAGCACATGTATAGTATAATTGTGCTATTAAAATTTCATTGGGGAGAAATTGGGGGAAATGTCTAAATGGTCTCCTTGGAAGGCAGTAATAAAACCCTAATAAGAGCTGAGAAACACTGGGCTAGAGCCATGCAGTGTGCAGTAGGCTACAGCAGTAACTTTGTCCAGGAGTTAGTGAAAGGAAACTCTTGCCAAATCATAGTAGCCTTTATTATTTACTATCCCAAGATGACGTAAGCAAAACTCAGATTTCCGTAGTGCATTTTGCCAGCAGAACTTATAAATCTGAGTGAATTCTTCCCTTTCTGGGGTCCCCAAATGTGCCAAGGATTTGGACCTCCTACCATTTTCCCGAGGGCTTGGCAGGCAACAGCAGTCCTTGTCTATAGACCCAACCGCTCTTCCCTAAGAGTGGCTTGTCTCAGCCGACCAGGTCAGAGTCATCAGGGAACAGCACTACCCAGGGACAGTCTCAGTGCACAACGTGTCTGTCCAGCCTCACAGTAAGCCAGGTCACTCTAAACAGTGATAAGTATGGTCCAAGCGGAAGCAAGAGAGGAGGAGACCGGATGCCTGATCTGAAACCCTCCCTTGCCAGGGCACAGGGCAGGGTGAGCCTGCTTTCTCAGACCTTCAGGATGGTTGGTGTCAGGACCTCGTGCGTGGGGCGCTTGACACCTACCTCGCTTAACATCAACTGAAACAGGAAAGGGAGGGTTGATTTTCAAGTCTCATCCATAGGGCCAGTGGGAGGGCCGGGAGGGAGAGGGAGAAATGGAGAGAGAGAAGTCCGCATCTGAGAGGGGGGCTGGAGCATGGTGGTCGCCTTTGCTAGATAGGAAGGGGCGAGTCAGGAAGTAGACTGTGGTGCTGGGGCAGGACAGGGTCTATCACAGACCCAGTGGCCCAGCCCACAGTCTTCTCACCTACTGTACTTGCTTCCCAGATCTCCATCCCGCGCAAGGTCAACATTTGCAACATTCTGCAGGACATCATCCAGCAGCAGGGGGAGCTGGAGGAGCAGTGTGTGCAGAGGCTGGTCACTGTCGCCTCCAAGATGAGGGAGCTTCTGGTGGAAGCGGGGCCCGGCCCCCTCGTTCACCTCCTCTGCCAGTGCAGGAGCTGGGCCACTGGTGGGCCTGGGAAGCCCAACACCCTTGCACTGTCAGCTCTCGGGCCTGGGTGGGCTCAGCCCAAGGGAGTCAGGAGGGTGGAGCTGGCATGGGGTGAGGGTAGCGTATGAAGGCCAAGCTGATGGCAGCACCACACATGTCCCCTGCAGATGGAGGGCTACGTGACAGCAGAGGTGGCCAGTGACACCCTGGTGGCTCTGTCCCCAAACCACTTCAGCTTGGTCATGTATGAGCTGCAGCACCACCTCAAGCCCCTCAGTCTCTCTGACAAATTTGTCATCGTCACTTTGGTCAAGCTGGCCAATGGCAACGGTAGGGCCCTGAGGTCCCCACCCAGCTCTGCCCATTCAGATCAGCCTGGTGCACTCCTGTCTCCATCTCAGTCTCTCTGCTCATCTCTGTCTCTGCCTCTGTCTCACCCTGCCCTTTCCATTTCTGTCTTTCGGTCTCCTTTCATCTCCATATGTCTCTGTGTCTCTCCAGTGGCAAGATTCCCTGTTTTGCTCCTCACTTTTGCCCATTTTTCTCTCTCACTCTTGCCCTCCTCTTCCCTTCTCTCTCCTCTGCTGGCATTGTTTTCTGCCTTCTCACCTCCAGTTCTCTTTTTGTTTCTATTCTTCCTCCCTCCCTTTCTTTCCATTGTTCTGGGTGGACCTTGTGATCGACACTGACCACAGATGGTCCCTGTCCTCAGAAGGGCCATAAACAAGTCAATAAGGAATCTCATGTCTCTAATATGAGATGCTGGCAATAAAGAGAACAGCCAAGTGGCCCCTGGAGGGCAGGAGTCGGCACACCCTAGTGTCTGCAGGCCTCGGTGAAATGCCTGCACTGGAGCCATGATGGGCATTGCCAGGGCTGGGGCAGGGGCTGGTGCAGTGAACAGTCAGGAAATGGGCCTGGCCAGCGAACTGTGTGCAGAGGGGGGCAGAGGAACCAAGTGGCTGGGTGTCTGGTGGGCTCCCTTCCTGACATGGGCAATGCTGGGAGGAAGCTGGAGGGCCCAGATGCTGAATCTTGTTTGGTGCGATGTCCCAGCAGAGAGGCCGAGTGGGCAGTGGGTTTCTGGAAGCAGAGTTCAGAGGTCGTGGGCCACCCTACACTGAAGTGCTATTCATGGCCACTGTAGGGTTAATGAATCTGTTTTTGAAAATGGGCAATGAAGTCCCCTACTGTTACTATCTTGCAATTTATATCTCCTTTCTAACCCTTTAACATTGACTTTTTATATTCAAGTGGTCTGTTGGGTGCACATATATTTTTATTTGTAGATACTCATAATGAATCAATTCCTTTGTCATTATATAGTGTTCTTCTTTGTCTCTTTGTACAGTTATTGACCTAAGATCAGTTTCATCTGAGAGACATACAGCATTTGTTCAGTTAGCATTGTGTTTTTCCATCCTCCCACTTTAACTTTCTGTGTGTCCTTAAAAGTTAATTAAGTTTTTTGGCAAAAGAAAAAACCATCTTCTAAAAAATCCAGTCACTCTATGTACTTTTATTGGGGAATTTAGTGCGTTTAACTCAAGTAACATCAATTGATAAGGATACATGACTTCCTTTTTTGTTAGTTTTGTTCTGTTTGTTTAACAGATACTCTCTTTTCTTTTTCTTTATCTCTGTCTTCCATTGTGGTTTGATGTTTTTATGGAGCTGTGTGCTTGGAATCCTATTACTACCCTGAATTCTCTCTGCTTCTCTTTTTGGCTCTCTATTTCTTTAAGCACCTTTCAACTTTTTTCATATGCTTTCTAAACTTCAATTGAAATGAGTACTTCTGTGTCTCTAATTCACTGATATTCTTTCTAAACATGAATCTGAATTCCTTTTTCATAATTTAATAGATGTTCATTTCTATGCTATCAACTTCTGGACTTTACTAATTTCTTTTGAAGTTGTCATGATTTCCTTATTCTTTGTAATCCTTAGATCCTCTTTGCCCCAGTTAAGATCAAAGCTGTCAGTCATGTTCCTGGCCCAAGTGGCAGAGGATCTGACATAGTGTTGGATTTATTTTACTGTAGTTTCTGGCAATCTATATAGAGAACATGGGCCAGAGTTACTCAGAGGCATTGTGGCAGTTACCACTCAAAATGGCTACAGTGAGCTCCAGCTGGATCCCTGCACTGTGATTCAGGAAGGGCAAGCTGGTCATTGCCCCAGGCAGGCAGGGCCACTTGTGAGCTCTCCTGGTGGCTGGGCCACTGTCTGCACACTAATGTCAGGTGTGGTAGCTGCCAGGGCTCCACTATCTGGGGAAACATCTCTGCAATCATCCACCAGGTGGGGGCTCCTAGCTGAGTATGGCAATGGCTTCTGGTGAGGCTGATTCCAAGCTGTGTAACCTGGCCAGGCAGCTGTGCTCTTTAGGGTCTGCAGTTGGCAAAGGTGTGTGAATCTAATTCCTTGGATTCTCTGAAATCCGAGAAATGGGAGTGCTCCCCTCTGGGCAAAATCACTGGATGGGGCAAATAACAGTGGAGGAACAAACTAGACACTGTTCAGCCCTGTGCTTCCTCTCACAACCAACTCAGATATGCAGCTGCTGTATGAGTTTGGCAGATATCTCTGGACGGACCCCACATGTGACAGCATCAGTGAGCTATTGCCAAGGTCTGCACGCTGGTCCCTATACCACTACTCTTTTGTTCTTGTCTGACTCTTTGTCTTCTGTCTTCTTCTACTTGTGCAGTTCTCAGCACTGTTCCCTGTGAGGTGATAGAGGAGGGGCATCCTGGAAGCAGCTCAGAAATGCTAGGACAGCAGTATGAAGGCCTCAGATCTCTCTGTAGACCGTGGGTCCAAGGAAAACCCCTGTCTGCACTGGTGCAAAACTAGGGAAAGGAAGTTGGCTTTCCAGCCTTTGAACTCGGACTTCATTAAGGTCTGTGACCACGGGGTTGCTGAGGCTTCTGTGCCCCTGATCACGTTTCAGAATTTCAGAGGCCCCGGAGGGTTTGGCAATGAAAGAAATGAAAGAGGGAAGCTGAGGTGGCCAATGGAGTCATCCTAAAGGCAATGCCTCTCCTCTCAGTGGGAGGGCAGCTCAGGGAACACAGTGGATGCCCATGAGGAGTCAGGGCTGAAGGGCCTTGTGGTGTTTCCTTGGGAGCTGGGTTGCCACTTTCATTCTGAGAAAAGAGTGCTTGCTAGTGTGAACACAACGTCTAAATTTTACTGTTTCACACTCTGTGGTAATAGAAACTCAAATGAGCTTTTTTTTCTTCAATCTTTCTGAAATCTCAGAGTAAGAGTCCATTGCTTAATAGCTCTGTTTCTAATGTCACATTACTGCAGGACAGCTTTTGATCCTTCCTCAAACAAAGATCATGCATTGTCTTTGTCTGGAATGTGTGCCAAGAAGAACGTTAGGAAACGAACCTCTTTAGTCATTATTGTCCCGAGTAAATCATTCTCAGTGAGTGTTACTTCATTTATCAGTGGATGAATCTCTGTCCACTTGGTGGCAGGTTTTGCTGTACTTCTTCTGCCCACTGTATTACGTGGGCTGAGTCTGAGCAGCTGGATGGCTCTGGACTGCAGTCCCCATGGCATCTGCACATTTGCCCGCTCCCCTCCCTCTGTGCCTATGTCTGCTGCTGGCAGCTGGCTTTGCCCAGGCAGGCAGGCTGCTGGTGGTGCCCATGGATGGCAGCCTTTGGTTCACTATGTGCTTGGTGGTGGAAAAACTCGTCCAGAGAAGGAATGAGGTGGTCACAGTCATGCCAGAAGCCACTTGGCAACTGGGACACTCAATGAATTTCATGGTAAAGTTATCTAACTTCTTTCACTCAGGAGGAATTGGATGAATCATTTCAGTTTTTTGCTAACATCCAGTGGAAAACTTCAGAGAAAAGTTTGTATTCTTTTGCAACAGCTTCACCCAAACTTTTTTTGACATCACTTTTTCACCTTGTAGGAGTTTGTTTAATGCAAAGAAAATAGTCAAATATTTAAAAAAGACTCCTTTTGATGCAGTCTTTATGGATCCTTTTGATGTGTGCAGCTTAATTGTTGCCAGATATCTTTCACTCCCATCTGTGGCCTTTGCCAGGGTAATATTTTGCAATCTTATTGAAGAAAGTACCCAGTGTCCCTCTGGTCTTTCTTATGTTCCCAGACTTTTCTCGGGGGGCTCAGATGGCATGACTTTCAAACAGAAAGTACAGAATCTTTTTTTCTCCATGTGGAGGAACAGTTAGTTTGCAATTATTTCTTTAAAAACACCTTAGAAATTGCTGCTGAAATTCTCCAAACACCTGTTACCATACATGACCTCTTCAGCCAACCATCAGTTTGGTTGTTAAACACAGACTTTGTTTTCGACTATCCCAGACCTGTCATGCCCAACATGGTCTCCTTTGGTGGAATCAACTGCCATGAGGGAAGGTCCTTGCCTAAGGTATGTTCTCTCTCCTTTGACACATTCAGGATATCCTGACTTTGCACCTTAGTTAAAAAAATTCTTTACAGAACCATGATATATCACTTACATTTGTCACATCTGTCTTTCTGATTCAATAAATTCTTTTGTTCTATTTTATTTAATTTCAGGTTCACAAATTTCTTAAAGCAGCCTTTGTTTATTTGAATGTATATAAAGTTGATTTAAGTATATATGAGTTCCAGATCATAGTTTTCATACTGTTTTTTCACAACACTGACAAAAACAAAAACTATATTTTATGTCAGTTGTTTGTTTCCATGTATGGGAAAATGCTCTAGAAAATGTTTGTTTATCCCTTCCAAGTTTTGAGACTAGAACACAGATATGTGTATATCTCATGCAAATTTTCACATCTATGTGAGTAAACTAAAATGTAATAATAGGGTGGACCAGTGATGGCGAGCTTCTTAGAGAGTTCAGTAATAAAAACAGTCTGCTGCTGCATGATGCCATTTTTTGCCACCACTGGACTGGACATACTGAGCTTTACCTTGAATTTTTCACTTGCCCACATAAGCAGCCACATTCACACTTCACATGTTCTTTTAATTACCTTTGTAAGTTTTACTTTGGCTACACCTTACTTTTTAAAATCAGCCAATAGTGACAGATATTTAAGCTTTTCCTACTTTTGGTTTTTATAAGCAGAACTTAGAGTAACCATCCTTAACTGTTTTCTTTGCATTCCAGTAGTTCCATGATCTTGTTCTTATCTCAGTAGGCTGAAGTGCCAGGAACAGAGGTGCTGGGTTTAATGGTGTTCACAGATCATGCTTTAATACTTTTGAGAAACTGATTTGAAATCTTGTCCGACCTCACCCTAACTTCAATTTTATTTGAGAGTTGTAGATTTTCCCTACCTTCTCTGGCTCCAGACATTGTCCAATATTTAAAGTTTTCTTAATTTTCTGGACAAAAATACTGTGTATGGTTGCTATAGTGTTTAAGTCCTATTGTCATTGCTGCATTGGCCATTTGCATTTCTTCTTTTGTGAATTACATATTCATGTTTCTTAATTTTGACAGGGCTGTTTTCATAAATAATAGTTATGAGCCTCTTGAATATGAGGAATTTCAGCACTTAACCTTTACCTACACATTACAAACAAATTTTCATTGATTTCTTTGATTTGTCTTATAGCGTTTCACTTTTCTGTATTCAAATTGGTTAACCTTAATTTATTGTTTTTTGTGTTTTCTTTTCTGTATTCTTTCCCAGACCTGAGCTACAGAAATATCACACACACACACACACACACACATTTTTATTTATTTATATTTATATTTTGGTATGGGGGATCAAACTCAGGATCTTGTGCTTGGGGGCAGGCGCGAGAACCACTGAGCTAAATCCTCAGCCCTATTATATATTGCTTTTAAAAATTCTTCCAGTATAAATACTCTTTATTTTTTGCTGTTAGTCCTTTAATCTGTGCTGTTTAAAGATCAAATTTTACTTATTCTGAAAGTATTTTTTTTGTTTTTTTATTGGTACATTTTAGGTATACAATTTGTTTACATTCATCATTGGGTGTTTGTACCTGCACATGATATATCATGGTTCTTATTATTTTTCCCCATTACCTGTGCACCCTTCACCCCCTCTGCCCTTCCCTATTTACATAGATTTCATTTCCATTTTTTTTTTCTTTTCTCATAGTTTTTCCTTTCCCTCTTTTCCTTTCCCCTTCCCCTCCCTTCACTCCTTCATC
>NW_004624847.1:44662-61574 GCF_000247695.1 Heterocephalus glaber
TATTTCTGCTTTGAATTTTTCTAGAGCCTCATTCATCTGTTTTGTTACTTCCTGTGCTATCAGTTCAGGGTGTCCAGGTGGTTGATTTTCAGACTTTTCCACCTCGTTTTCCCCAGAATTGGCCTTTTGTGGTGTGGAAGTCTGAGTTTGTGCCTTGCTTAAATGTCTTCTCATTTTTGTTTTTGTTACTGTCCTTCATTTAATTCCTCAGTTGATACTTTGAAATTGCTTATTGTAAGTATCTCTGTTGCTTGTAATTAGAACCCTTATGGAATGATTGGTTCTCATAAGTGTCTTCCAGATATAGCTGGTCTTTAGGTTTTGAGTCTCTAATGACTCTGAGGTGTCTCATTTTTATTATACCAGGAAGGGCAACTGATTAGATCAATCACAATACTTTAGCCCAAGTGATACAATCAGCAATACCATAGCATCAAGTACATCTTAGAAAAATGACAATTTGTGGTAGTTATTAATCTATCACCTTTAACTGTGTGAATTAAATCAAAATTGAGGACCAACCCAACATATATTTATAGTGAATAAACTCTTCAATATAGCAACTTTACCCTTCAGGATGGGGAGTTTGAAGGAGCTGGGGAGGGTGGGATAGATACATAGAAGGATAGGGGAAGCTTAGCAGAAGGCCAGAGGACACCAGCAAGAGAACGAAAAAGAGAATAAAAGAAAAATAATGAAGAAATCTGAATTAGGGCCAGAACAGGAACACAAAGGAATATGAAGAACAATGTGGGACAGCAAGAGAGCAAATGTGTGTGAGAGAGAAAGGAAATAGAAAAGAAAGAAAAAAAGAGAAAAGAAAAATAAAAATTTGAAAAGAGTAGGAAAAACATTTTAAAAAGGGCACCCCCCCATAATAATAATTTTGAAAATAACAAATAAAAAGTTAAAATGAAAATGAAGGGCCTCCTTCAGAGTATGTCTCTGCTGTTACAATAGACAATGAGGGCAACAGTGTGTAGATATAAGTCAATGAGTCTCAGCAAGCCAGTCGCAGACTTGTGGGATTCAGGCAGATTTCTGGCTGCAAGTCCCAAGTTGAGATCCATGTCCTCTGGTAGGTTGAACTCTGCAAGGTTGTAGTGCAGGTTCCAGCTGCCCTTCCCCTGAAGATAGTCCAGGCTCTGATGGGAGGTGATGATCCCTCCAACTTACCAAGTATGGTGGTCTGGTTTCCCCTGTGTCTTTGTAGTGTGGAACCAGGTAGCAGTATAGCCAGGAGGCCAGATTGGGGGGGGGGGGTGTCCTGCAGGTGCCCATGCAGCTAAGCAGATCGCAGCCATGGGCGTGGCCTGTGGCAAGGGGTCCTCACCTTCTGGCTGGTCCTTGCTAGTGTGCCTGGTGCAGGTGGTATGGAACAGGGGTACCAGTGACCTGGGACCTCTCTCTCTGGTGGGCTAAGCAGATCACTGCCATCTTAAACATCTTTTTTACCTTCATATATTTCTATATTCCAGGTGTTATCTGAACCTTTTGTCTTTCATCTTAAAATATTTCTAGGCATGCTATTATTTTTTCGTGGACTATTTCCATTTCTTTTAAGCTGGTTATATATAATTTTCATATTTATGTTTTCATATTTATTTTCAATCTGCTGATATTCCTAATCTTTCTTTTTAGTTTTTATGATTTCTTAGGTATGTAACATTATCTGCAAGAATTCCATCCCCTGGTACATTTACTGCTTTGCTTTTTGGAGTGGATACCTCCACAGTATTCTGCAGTAATGCTGTTGGACTAGGCTATTTGATGTGGATTCATTCACTGACAATTGAGAAAGTTCTGAAAAATGCAAGAGCAATACTGTTGGCAAAGGCATAGTAGGTAAACTCTGGTGAATCTTCTCCAACCTTATCTCAGATTATTATTTAATGGTGCTGGACTATGAATTTTTAACTGCTATTTGGGCTTTTCTACATTCAAGAAGACTGCATAACTGAGTCATATTCTCTCACATAATGGCATAGGTTTGGTAAGAGATCTTTTCAGGCAGGTGTTGAAACAGTGAAATAATGGTGTTTTGCAAAACCTGGGAGGCTACAGTTTAAGGGCTGTCAAAGCTAGGGCTGGCTGTGTGCTTTCTGCTCTTGGAAGACCAAGCAAGGAGCTGCAAGATTCAGGACCCTGATGCTCATGTACTGAAGGGGCTTTGCTCCCCTTTACCCTCCTTCAATACCAAAATGATCACCATGCAGGCCCCATCTTACCCTGCTGTGCATCCAAGGGTGGGGCCCTACAGCTTCTTGAACCAAGAGTGAGTTCAAAGTGACTCATTGCCACACCCAGAGGGTTTGAAGATACAGATACTACATATAAGTTTGTATCATGCATCATATAGAGATATTCATAAAATATGAAACATATTGAACCATTTAGACTTTATATATGCTCATTTCCATATGTATTAATATTTCAAAAAGACATACCTATGAGAAGAGTATATACATGTGTATCTATTTATAAATAAAAATACAGCTAAATTCTCTAAGATGAATTCAGAGCTCAAAAAGGGCCCTCTGATTAATTACTTGGATACAGTAAAGTCAGTTTTCCTGGAAAGGGCTCTGGAGCTTGTGGGTTTCTCAGTCCTTGTTTCTAAGGAGCAGACAATGTCTTGGAGAGACCTACAGGTTTTGAATTGCTGTGAAATAGGAGTCATTGTCTGCTGAGTAGGAAATTATGATGATGGAATATGTGTGGCCATGCGTGTGTGTGTCCAGGGCATGTGATTGTATGTGGCGTCCCAGGTTCTGTCCAGGGGATTTTATTTTATTTGCCTTACCTTTTTCATTAGTACATGTGTGCAGTACATAGTGATCATGTTCACAGTGGGGACCTGGGACATGTACATAGCACATCTTAATTCCTTTGTGTTCCTTTCCCCTCCCCACCCCTCCTCCCTCCTTCCATCCTTGGCTCCCCTTTCATAGGGAATTTTAGTGATGGTCTGCTATAAGAAAACATCTTCACATCTATCCAGAGGAATAACCTTCAGGAATGGGGTCAGCTGTGTTAGTCAGGATGGCACATGATGATCCAGGACAACATGAAAACAGTTGCAATCCCTCCCCACATTTTGTAGTGATTGGTGAGTTCCAGTAGGGTTGGTGACTGGGTCCCCCCAGAAGGAATGGGTTCCAGTCTGTCACTCAGGGCAGTCTTATCTTTGGATCACTGAGGCAGGGTGCAGTCAGACAGCAGCAAAGAATTTGTACTTCTTCTGTTTCTCTCCCGTTCCAGCTCCATTCCAAAAATCCAGATTGAAATTCAGCTATTGGTGTGTGAGCTGCAGGCCTCCCACCAGGATCACTTCTTTCAACTTTTTATGTATATTTTGTTGGCAGTACTTGAGATTGAATCCAGGGCCATCATGCTGAGCAACATCCCTCACCTGCTTTTGTTTTACTATTATTATTTTGAGACAGTGTCTTGCTAAGTCGCTAAGTTTTCAGGCTGGGCTTGAACTTGCTAAGATTCAGCATTGTCCTTCCAGAGTGCTGCGATTACAGGAGTGAGCCACTGTGACTAGGTGCTTCTTACAGCTGTTTATCATGCTTTCAAACATACACAAAGGAGACACTTGTGTAGTGAACACCCATACGTTCATTCTTAGGTAAAACAATTCCATTTATTTTTTCCTATTTGGGTGCCTTTTATTTCTTTGGTAAAACAATTCCATTTATTTTTTCCTATTTGGGTGCCTTTTATTTCTTTGTCTTGCCTAGTTATTTTGGAAAGTACTAGCAGTAAATTGTTGATCCGATGAGGTGAGACTGATGATCCTTGTGTTTGTGATTTTAGAGAAAGGATTTGGATTTTTCACTGTGAAATATAATGTTAGCTATGGGATTCTCATGTGACCTTTATTTGGCTCAAGTACATTTTTTTCCCTAATTATTTTGATGAGAAATGTTTTTAATCATGGAAAAATGCTGAATTAAATTAAGCAGTTTTTCTACTCTAAAAATATATTAAGTAGTTTTTCTATTTCTAATGAGATAATCATCTGCATAATGTTCTTCATTTTGTGAATGTGATGTATCATGTATATTGACTTGGGTATATTTAACCATCCTTGTATCTCGGAGAAAAATCCCATTGGATTATGTGGATGACCCTTTGAATGTCCTGTTGAAGTTTTCTTTGCTAGTATTTCATTGAACACATTGTTTGTGTTCATCAGGGATATGGTTGTATAACTTTCTTTTCTTCTAATGCCTCTTTCTGTTTGATGTCATTGTAATGCTAGCTTCATCAAAAGTGTTTGGGAATGTTTTCTGTCTTTGCTTTCTGGAAAAGTTCCAAAAAGGATTGGTTCTTTGTTTTTTGTTCCTCCCTCCCTTCTAGCTCTTCTTTTAACTGGTTGGTAGAAATGAGCCATGAAGCCATCATGTCCTGGGCTGGTTTATTGGGCAATTTTTATGGCTGATTCAATCTCCTTATTATTTGAGCTATTCTTCATGATTCAGTCTTGATAGGTTGACTGTTTCTAGAAATTTATCTGTTTCTTTTATGTTATCCAATTAATTTTCATATAATTGTTTCTATATATTATACTCTCATAGTCCTTTGCATTTTGGAGGTATCACGAGTAATGTCTTCTGTTTCTCTTCTCACGTTGTTTATTTCAGTCTTCGTTCTCATTTTCTTAGTCTAGCTACAAGCTTGTCAATTTTGTCTATCTTTGAAGAAACCAGTTCCTACATTTGATGCTTGAAAATTGTTTCTCTAGTCTTTTTTCATTTCCTTTTACTCTTTACCTTAAAATTCTGTTAATTCCAAGATGAATTTATTCACTTCTTCTTCTTCCTTTTTTTTTTTTTTTTTACAGTGATGGGGATTGGACCTGGGACTTTGTACTGAGCCACAATACCATTCCTTTATTTTAGGACAAGGTCTCAGTAAGTTACCCAGCTGGGCTCCAACTTGTGACCCTTCTGCCTCAGTCTCCCAGGGTGCTGGGATTAAAGTTGTGCACCCCAAGTCCAGCTTTCTTATTCTTTTAGTAGTGTGGGGTATATTTTAATTTTTTATTAAGATAATTTTTCTTTTTTGTTGGTGTTTAGAACTGGAAACTGACTTCTTAGAACTGTCATATCATATCTGTTTTGGTGCACTGCGTTTCTAATTTAATTTGTTTAAAGATCTGTTTTAAATGTCTTTTTCATTTTTTCCTGGACTCATAGGCCAGTCAGGAATCATGTATTTATGACTGTGTGAATTACTTGAAATTCATCTTGCACTTTTTCTAGCTTTATAGGACTTTGGCCAGAAAACATAGTAGCACTTTAATTTTCTGAGCTTTTCTTGGTGCCTCAGTCAGTGATCTATCCTGGACAGTATTCCATGAGACATTGAGAGAAATGTCTGTCCTACTGCTGTTGAATGGAATGTCTCATAGGCCTGTTATGTCCATTCAATTTAATGTGTAGCTCAAGTCCAAGGTTTCCATGTTATCTTTTGGGACAATGAACTATTTTTGAAAATGAGGCACAGAAATCCCTGATGATTATTGTGTTGCTATCTATCTCTGCTTCTAATCCTTTACTATTAGCTTTTGATATTTAGGTGCTGTGTATTAGGTACATCTCTACTTTAACTTGTAAACAGGCTTAAGAAATAAATCAGCCCTGTTATCATTTTATAGTGCCCTTCTTTGTCTCTTTGTGCAGTGAATGACTTAAGATCAACTTCATCTGATACACATACAACTACTCCGGTGTTCATTCATTTAACATTGTGTTTTTCCATCCTCTTACTTTCAGTCTCTGTGTGTCTTTAAAATGAGGTAATTTTTTCATCAAAGCATATAATTGGGTCTTTAAAAAAAATCCAATTTAGGAAGATAATTTAAAGTAATTCAAAGTAAGTATAAGTACAAATTATTTATCAATAGATAAGGACATTTGACTTCCATTTTTCTTTGTTTTGTTCTAGTTGTTTTATATATCCTTTGTTTTTTTCTCCCTTTGTATCTGTCTTCCTATGTGGTTTGGTGGTTTTATGAGCAGTATGCTTGGATGCTTTCCGTTATTGTCCTGAGAGACTAATGGTTCCTTGTGGTTACCAGGAAACATACATAGAAAGCCTTCCACTTACCGAAGTCTGTTTGAAGATAATTTTAAGTTAAAGTTGATTGTGTTGAACAAGTTTTACTCCTACCCATAATCTCATTTTTTAACTTTATCTTTTATTACTACATTTTTGTCATGTATATTGATCACATTCATCATAGGGAATTTGTACCTGTACATAATATAAATTAATTCTTTTTTCCCTGTTCCCTTCTCCACCCTTCTTTATGTTTAGATGTAATAAGATACATCATTTTATCATTTGCATGTATTGATAGTTAAGTTTTACTACACAGGTTATTTATAATTTTCTTGTATTAAGAATTTTTTTCCTCACATAATATCATTGCAATCTTAGTGCACCCTGAATATGGCTCTATTTTAATTATACCACTGTGATTTTTTTTGGGGGGGTCATATCTTTTATGTTATTAATTAGTGGTTCATGGTTTCAGTGCAAAGATCTTTCTTTTGCAATTCCTGGCAGACAAGTACAGTGGTGATGAGGTCCATAAACTTTTATCTGTCTGGGAAAGTTGTTATTTCTCCTTCCGTTATTCTGCTGTGCTGAATAAAATATTGTTGGGGGATAGCTTTTCTTTCAGCGGTGTGAGTGTATTTTCCCATTCTCTTTCTGCATGCAAATTTTCTGCTGAAAAAATCTATTGAAAGTCATAGTGACATTCATTTACGTGTTTATTTGTTTTTGCTTCCAGAATTCTTTCCCCCAATTTCTTCTTCCATTCTCATCTTGTCTCTTCCCCATCTCCTCTTTTCCCCTCATGATTCCCTTGCTCTTCTGAATCCTTGGGTCATTACTTTAGCAGTATGCATTTCAGGAGAAACCTTCCTGTTCTAGGCTTTCCTGGTTCTCTGGGAGGCACAGGCGTCCATTTACTATTTATTCTATCTCGTCCATTCTGAGAACATCTGATGTGAAAGAATTGATAGCCATGGCAGAAGTTACCAAGAGACCAGAAAAGGCAGACAGATCATGATCACACAGAATGCAATCTTAATGTGGACTTACAGGCCAAATCGAGGTCCGGGGCAGCATCAAGTAGACTGGATCACTACAACTTTGGTCAGAGGGAGCAGGTTTATGTTTGGTTAGCTGAATGTGGACTTCATCCTTGCCTGAAAGTACAGGTTTATATGGAGTTAAGATTAAAGTTTTCAGGTACTATCCTGGCTCAAGTGGCACAGGGTCTGGAACATAGCACTGGATTTTATCCTAATGGATTTGTTTTAGTGTAGTTTGCTAGGAATCTATGCAGAGAACTTGGGCCAGGTTACTTAGAGGAGTCATGGCAGTTATAACTGAAGATGGCTGGAGTGAGGTCCAGCTGGACCCGTGCACTGTGATTCAGGAAGGGCAAGCTGGTCACCACCCAGGCAGGCAGGGCTGCTTGTGAAACTCTTCTGGTGACTGGGCCACTATACTCTAATGTCAGGTGTGGTAACTTCCTGGGTCCCCCTCTATGGGGAAACAACTGTGTACCCATGAATCAGGAGGGGCTCCTGGATGAGTATGACAGTGGCTTCTTGTGAGGCTGAATGAAGTTGTGAAACCTGGCCAGGCAAAACTGCTCTTCAGAATCTCTCCTTGGCAAAGGTGGAGCCTGTGCTCTGAATTTCAGCAGGGTCTTTTCTTGGGGAAGTGTGACCTGAGGTCATACTGCTTAGGAGTGCACAGTTCTGGAATCCCTCCCTTTCAAGATGGGGTCATGAATGCCTTGGGGAGAATCAACTGGACTTTTGACAACCCCGATGAACTAGTGGTAGCCCCCATGCTTTCTGATATGCACCAAGGTTGGAGACTGTTGTCTAAGTGTGATTATGGGCCCTGGATTTTTACTGAGTGAGTCTGGTTCTTGACCACCTGTGTGAAGCTTTTCTGATTCCTTGGATTCTCTGAAATCTGAGAAGTGGGAGTGCTCCCCTCTGGGCAGGATCACCGTGTGGACAGTGACCCTGGATGGGGCAAATAACAGTGGAGGAACAAGCTAGACAGAGCTCAGCCCTGTGCTTCCTCTCACAACCAACTCAGATATGCAGCTGCTATATGAGTTTGGCAGACATCTCTGGACGGACCCCACATGTGACAGCATCAGTGAGCTATTGCCAAGGTCTGCACGCTGGTCCCTATACCACTACTTCTTTGTTCTTGTCTGACTCTTTGTCTTCTGTCTTCTTCTACTTGTGCAGTTCTCAGCACTGTTCCCTGTGAGGTGATAGAGGAGGGGCATCCTGGAAGCAGCTCAGAAATGCTAGGACAGCAGTATGAAGGCCTCAGATCTCTCTGTAGACCGTGGGTCCAAGGAAAGCCCCTGTCTGCACTGGTGCAAAACTAGGGAAAGGAAGTTGGCTTTCCAGCCTTTGAACTCGGATTTCATTAAGGTCTGTGACTATGGGGAGTGGTGGTGGGGTGGTGGTGGTGGCTGAGGCTTCTGTGCCCCTGATCATGTTTCAGCACTTCAGAGGCCCCCAAGGGTTTGGAAATGAAAGAGGGAACCTGAGATGGCCAACAGAGTGATCCTAAAGGCAATGCCTCTCCTCTCCGTGGGAGGGCAGCTCAGGGACCACAGTGGATGCCCATAAGGAGTCAGGGCTGAAGGGCCTTGTGGTGTTTCCTTGGGAGCTGGGTTGCCACTTTCATTCTGAGAAAAGAGTGCTTGCTAGTGTGTACGCAACGTCTAAATTTTACTGTTTCATAATCTCTGGTAGTAGAAACTTGAACCAAATACACTTTGCCTTTCCTATCTCTCTGATATTACACAATCCAAATGCATTGCTTAATAGCTCTGTAGTTTCACCATACAGGCAAGGTCATGTTGCTTCCTTGAACAACAATGATAAAATGTACTCTTCCAGAAATGTACCAGTAGGAATATCAGCAAATAAACCTCATTAATCATTATGGTTTTGAGTAAATCATTTTCAGTGAGTGTTACTTTATTAGTGTATGAATCCCTGCCCATTCTTCTCTGGGCTGCATTACAGGACCTGAGAGTCTGAGCAGCCAGGTGGCTCGGGGCTGCAGTCCCCATGGCTCCGGCACATTTGCCCGCTCCCCTCCCTCTGTGCCTGTGTCTGCTGCTGGCAGCCAGCTTTGCCCAGGCAGGCTGCTGGTGATGCCCATGGATGGGAGCCCCTGGTTCACCATGCACTTGGTGGTGGAGAAACTCGTCCAGAGAGGGAATGAGGTAGTTGTGGTCATGCCAGAGGTTAGCTGGCAACTGGGAGAATCACTGAATTTCACAATAAAGACTTACTCAACTTCTTACACTCTGGAGGATTTGAATCATGCATTTCTGGTTTTTGCTGAAACTCAACTGCAAACTTCAGAGCAAAGTATGTATTCTATAACAAAAGGTTCAGCTGAACATTTTTTGACATCACTTTTTCACGTTGTAGGAGTTTGTTTAATGCAAAGAAAATAGTCAAATATTTAAAAAAGACTTCTTTTGATGAAGTGTTTATGGATTCTTTTGATGTGTGTGGCTTAATTGTTGCCAAATATTTTTTGCTCCCATCTGTGGCCTTTGCCAGAGGAGTATTTTGCCATTATCTTGAAGACGGTGTGCAGTGCCCAGCTCCCCTTTCTGACGTTCCCAGACCAATGTTGGGGCTCCCAGAGGCCATGACTTTCAAAAAGAGAGAATACAGAATCTTTTTTTCCATTGGGGGAACATTTAATTTGCGATTATTTCCTAAAAGTTGCTCTAGAAATTGCTGCTGAAATTCTCCAAACACCCATCACCACCTATGATCTCTACAGCCAACATCAATTTGGTTGTTACGCCCAGACTTTGTTCTGGACTATCCCAGACCTGTGATGCCCAACATGGTCTTTGTTGGTGGAATCAACTGCCATCAGGGAAAGCCCCCGTCTAAGGTATGTTCTCTCTTTTTTGGCATGTGAAGGATGACTTGACTTTGCATGTTAATTAAAAAGATTCCTTACTCAACCAGGATTTGTCTTTTTTTTTTTTTTGTCACATTTGTCTTTCTGACTCAATGAATTTTTTGTTCTATTTTATTTAATTGTGGCTTAAAAAACTTCATAATGAAGCCTTTGTTTATGTGAATGTATATAAAATTGGTTTAAGTATATATGATTTCCAGGTTATATTTTTAATACTCTTTTTCTTAAAACACTGGCCAAAACTATATTTTATGCCAGTTGTATATTTCCATCTATGGAAAATGCTCTAGAATATGTTAGTTTATCCCTTCCAAGGTTTGAGATTAGAACACAGATATGTATATACCTCATGCAAATTTGCACACCTATGTGAGTAAACTAAAATGTAATAATAGGCTAGACATACTGCTCTTTGCCTTGAATTTCTCACTTTCCCATATTAATAGGTATATTCACAGGCCATTAAAACATTTTACATGTTCTTTTAATAATTTTGTTTAATTTTCTCTGGTTACATCTCATTTTTTAAATCAACCAGTAGTGAGAAGTATTTAAGCTTTTTCTACTTTTTGCTTTTATGAGCAGAACTTACAGTAAATATCCTTAGCTATTTTCATTGCATTTGGATATTTCCATGATCTTGTTCAGTAGGCTGAAGTGCCAGGAACAGAGTCGCTGGGTTCAATAATGTGCACATATCATGCTTTAATACACTTGAGAAACTGATTCTGTATCTTGTATTACTGCACTCTAGCACCAATTTTATTCGAGAACTGTAGTTTTCCATAGCTCCTCTGGCTCCAGACGTTGTCAAATATTTAAAGTTTTCTTAATCTTCTGGACAAAAATTTTGCATATGGCTGCTCTAGTTTTAAGGTCCCACTGTCATTGCTATATTGGCCATTTGCATTTCTTCTTTAGTGAATTACATATTCTTGCTTGTTAAATGTGACAGAGCACTTTTAAAAAAATAAATAATAGCTTTAAAGCTCTTGAACATTAGGAATTTCAACACTTAGCTTTTTTTCAGTGCACCATAAACAATTTTTTACTGACTTCTTCATTCTTTTGGTTACATGTAAGTTTCACTTTTGTCGAGTTAAATTGGCCAGGTTTTAGTTAGTGTTTTTTGGATTTCAATTTCTTTCGCTTTTCCCACACCTGAGATACAGAAATGTCCCCTATATGATGTTTTAATTTTCAAAAATTCTTCCAATATTAATATTAATTCCATTTATATTAATTCCATTAATGTTAATATTAATTCCAATATTAATATTAATTCCATTTATATTTTGCAATTAGACCTTTAAGCCCTAAAGAGAAGGATTGAATTTTATTTATTTTCTGAAAGTACACTCGATTGTGCCAGCACCATTCACTAATAATTCTGTTCTCCCTCATGGAAGAGAAGCGCATCTTTATCTCATCTTCACTTCATATAGCCTTTGAATCTGCTTTTCACCACTCACTTTGCCCCCTGTCCTCCTTTGCTGTGTATTCTGCAGGGCCTCAGTTAGATTAAGTAGTGAGTTTTAATACCTGGAATTGAAATGCCTGTGTTTACCATCCATTCTTCTAAATTTAGGGTGGTGATTCTCTTAATATGTTCTCCTTTATAAAATTTAAAGTTGGTTACCTTGGTTACCTTGTTCTCTTGTTAGCTTCTCAGATTTATTAGGTAAACCATAGCATCAGTAAATAATTTCATCCCTGATATCTATGGGATCGGAATTAGTCAGCTTTGCATCACTATTCGGAAACTCCTGAGGCAATTTACCTGGTCCAAAATGGAGTGCTTCTGGCATTTTGAGTCTCTCGTGAGATTGGCTCATTACAGTGAGAGAGAGTTGAAGCAAATTCTCCCCACTTGAACCTGGAAGCCGAATGTGAGACTCATGAGGGATGAAACCTACAATTCCCTTTGAGGACACTTGCCCAAGGACCTCCCTCCAGGCTCCACCTCCTAAAGGTTACATGGCCTCCCAGTGGCACTACCATGGGTTGAAGCTTTTAGCATGTTGACTTTTAGAGTTTGTTCTTCCAAACTATGGAACTATTTGCTTCACTTTGCTGGAAGATGTGCTTCCAAAACATTGTGTTACAATACTGTAGGTCTAGGTCATTGAAATATTACTTATTATCATTATTTTTTATTAAGCTTATTGGTGCATTTTAGGTATCCAAGATGACACTTATCATTAGGAATTTGTACCTTTACATGATATATCTTGGTTCTTATTTTTTTCCCCATTCCCCTTCCCTCCCTTCAACCTCTCCACCCCTTCCTATTTACAAAGACTTTGTTTCTGTTTTTTCCTTTTTTCATATTTATTCCTTTCCCTTCCCCTTCCCCTACCCCTCCCTCATCCCCTTCCCCTTTGGACCTTTTCTTCCTATTTCAAATTATCCATTATCCATGTTGATCCCTATTTATGCTTTTAGTTTCTCACATGAGAGAAACTATTCTGTATTTACACATGTATGTCCTATTAATTTTGCTTAAGAGTATGGCCTCAATGTGCATCCATTTAGCTATAAATGTCTCTAATTTCTCCTTCTTTATGGCTGAATAGTACTCCATTTTATAAAAAACCACATCTTCTTAGTCCAGTCTCCAGTTGATGGGCAATTGAGCTATTATAAACTGTGCTGCTATAAACATGGGTGCACATATATTGCTGTGGTATGGTTCTTTTAATTCTTTTGGGAAGATACTCAGCAGGGGAATAGATGGGTCAAATGGGACTTCCAATCCAAGTTCTTTGAGGTATCTCCATACTGATTTCCACAGTGGTTGCACCAGTCTACACTCCCACCAGCAGTGGAAAAGCATTCCTTTTCCCCCACAGCCCCACCAACATTTGTTATTGGTGGATTTCTTCATAGCAGCCATTCTTTCTGGAGTTAGGTGGAATCTCAGCATTGTTTTCATTTGCATCTCTCAAATGACCAATGATGTTGAACATTTTTTCATATGTTTATTTGCTGCTTCTACTTCTTTGTCTGAGAAATGCCTGTAAATTTCAGATGCCCAGTTTTAGATTGGGTCTTCAAATTTGGGAAATCTGATTTTTTTTCAGATCTTTATATATTCTAGATCTGAGACCTTTGTCTGAGGAACAGCTGGTAAATTTTTTTTTCCAGATTGTGGATTGTCTCTTCACTCTGTTGGTGGTTTCTCTTGCAGTGCAGAAACTTTTTAATAAGATGAGATCTGAGTTGTTGATTCTTTGTGCTAGTTCCCATGCTACTGAGGTTTTGTTCACGAAATCTTTTCCTACATCAATGACTGTTCTAGGTAATTGAAATTTGGATTCAACCATTTATATTTGAAAAAATCTTGACAAATACATGAGTAATATTCTGGGTGAATGTATAGTTTATGTGCTTGTTTGTGTCTCTGAACATGTGTGCTTGTGTACAGGGTCTTAGATATTTTCAAGTGTCTCCTGTAACCAAATCTTCCTGAATTTACACAGGCTAATTACATCTAATGACGTGATTAAGTATTTTAACAAGGATGGCAGAACATTGTTCAGGAGAGCATTAAAATTGATTTGTTCTGAAAAAATACTGAAATCACTCCTGGTCTTTTAAAATTTTTGATAAGTTTCAGTAGAACTAACTACTAAGTAGTTCAGATTCAGTGTATGCAATTCAGGGCCCTTGTAGCCATGGAGATATGCAGATGTGATACGGTTACACAGCAATAAATTACATGTAGTTCTTTTTCATTTCACTCATATGTTCTGGTGTCCTTACAAAATCCAAATCCAATTTTGGATAAGCCCAAGTTCAGCTACCAAAATTATTTATTTTAACCCTTCATCAAAGTTTTCAAACTTACACAATGTCAAGAGTAAAATGTAAATAAGCATCTATGTATCCATTTTTAGGTTCAAATAACTTACAATATTTTTGGTGAACATATGTATTTATCTGTCTAATTTCTTTCTATTAAAAATTTTTTAGTTGTTGTATTTGAAAATAAACTTTTGACATGCATTTCCATCCCTAAATACTTATTTAATATAAAATTTAAGGAAACTTGATTACATGACCACAATATCATTATCATGTCTAAGAGTCCTTAAAAATTTTCTATTTTTCAGTTTATAAAGGGTCTCCAATTTTTTAAAAAATGCCTTTTATATATAGATAAATTGAATAAAGTCGAGAATACAGAAATAAATATTACATCCTTGGCCATACATACATGCATTTCTAGTGGGGTTCCAAACTCCTGAAATGGAAGACTAGTTCCTTCAGCAGAAGTGGACCAAATATCCATATCCATAGATTTTCTTGGACTCTTACATCATACTATATCAAAAACTAACATCATATGAATTAAATGCATAAGTTTGAAACAAAACCTATGAAAATTCTTAGAAGAAAATATTAGGTTAAATCTCTACGACCTTGGGTTTGCCAATAGTTTCTTAGAGATGACACCAAAAGAACAAGAAATAGAGAAAAATAAATCAGAGTTCATCCAAATGAAAACCTATTTTGCATCTAAAAATACTATCTATACAGTTGAAAGATAAATCATATCATGGGAGAAAATATTTGCTAACCTTATATATGATTAGATTTTCTTATCCAAAATAAAGTATTCAACTCAATTAAAAAATGACAATGGCTTTGAATAGACATTTCTCCAAATAAGATATAAAAATAGAAAACCATATGATAAGATGTAAACACCATTATTTGTTAACAAAATACACAAAGAAAATAGACATATTATTTCACTTATGGATGACCATACTATGATATACAAATGTTAAGTTAGGATGCATAAATACTGGAAGTCTCATAAATGACTGGTGGGATGTAATATGATAGAGCCCTTTGGAAAGTAGTTTGGTGGTTCTTCAGTAGCTTAAACAGAATTACCATGGATGCAGCTATTTCACTCCTGAATATGTACCCAAAGAATAAAAAACAGGTACTGAAACAAATAGTTGTACGTGGATGTTCATACAAGAACTATTCACAATAGCCTATTGGTAGAAGGAAGCCAAATGACCATCACTGGATGTATAGTTAAAGAAAATGTGTATATCCAAACAACAGAATGGATTAATGTGCTGCAAAATGGATAAGCCTTGAAAACATTACCTGAACATCAAACATGAAAGGGTACATATAATATAATTGTGATCATATGAAATATACAGAATAGGCAAATCCATGGAGACAGAGAAGCTAAATGTTTTCTAGAGGCTGAGGGGAGAAGGAAATGGAAGCGAGTGCTCAGTGGGAAAGGAATTTCCTTTGGGGGCAGTGCAAATGCTCTGGAACTACAGTGCTGGTGGCTGCACAAGATTGTGACAGTATTAAATGCCACAGAGTTGTTTACTTTAAAATGGTGAAGATGGTGAATGTTTTATCATATATATTTTACCTTAGTTTAATTATAGGGTAAAAGATGTCTCTTAACAGGTCATTTGTTTGAATCGAGATACAAATAGTATGTGTTTTTGACTTTAAGACTTCAGAGTGAAGTCATTTTTGTTTGAGATAATTTTAACTACTCCTGTTCTCTTTTCGTTTCCATTTTTGTGGGTCTCTTTATCCATTCCTTCCTGTTCTGTATGTGTCCTCACATGTGTGGGGAGTCTTATGTAGTTAGCATATAAGAAGTCAGTTTTCATTTTGTTGTTCTCATTTATTTTTAATTAATTTAGTCACTTTTGGCCTTTTTTAATAGAGAGTTTAACCCACTTCAATTCAAAGTAATCTTGATAGGGAAGGAGTACTACTGCCATTTTTTAGTTGTTTTCAGGTTGTTTTGTAGACACTTTTCTCCTTTCTTTCTATTCTGCTGTCTTCCTTTGTGATGTGATTGTTTTCTCTGATGATGCGCTTTGAGTCCCTTCTGTCTTTAATTCATACTTCAGGTAGAGAGTTTGCTTTGTGGTTATGGAGGCCAGCACAGAACATTTTTTACTATTTGATTTTTCTGTTTCAAGCTGATAACAACTTAACTTTATTATTATTATTACTTTATTATTATTATTATGTGCTGTGGATTGAACCCAGGACCTTACAAATGTTAAACACATGCTCCACAACTGAGCAATCTACTCCCACAAAACTACAGTACTACTGCTCAACTTAGATTGGATACAACTGTACATTTGTATCTTTCTATACATTTATATTTTAGACATCAGCATTTACAATCTTTTCTAGCGGGGTGGACTGGGGATAGAACTCCAGACCTTGCACTTGCGCGGCAGGTGCCAGCCATTTACAATATTTTGTGATGAACACAGCTTACCAATTTATTCTAGCTATAGTTTTATTCATGGTTCTGTTTTTTAACTCTTTTTTTTAAATTTAAAAATAACTATTATCAAACACACACATGTACAGAAATTGAAATCATTCAAAGAAGAACAATGCAAGGGGAAAAAAACTACAATAATATTCAAATACAGTAGAACTCAACCATAAAAAACTGAAAAGCACTTAAACATTTTTCCATATAACTTAAAAAAAATCTCAAGTACCAACAAGACACCAGAGTATGTGATTTGTTTCAGAAAGATCCCCAAAACCAACACTGAACAAATAGTGTTCTGGAAAAAAATTCCAGTCAGCTAGCATACTTCACATAAGCCAAGCTTCTCCCTAATTTAAATTTCGATACAGTCATATGACATGCAATGGAAACATAATCCAAGAAATATGTTATTAGGCAATTTCATCCGTGTGTATCATTAATTACACTTTCAGTTTCTCACACTAGAGAAACTATTTGGAATTTACACACATGTGTCCTATTTATTTCACTTAAGAGGATGGCCTCAATATGCATCCATTTAGCTATAAATGTCTCTAGTTTCTCATTCTTTATGGCTGAGTAGTACTC
>NW_004624847.1:62664-77910 GCF_000247695.1 Heterocephalus glaber
ATATTGTTGGAATTTCAATCGGCATTGCATTAAACCTATATAATAGTTTTGGAAGTATGGCCATTTTCACTGTATTGGTTCTTCCTATCTAGGAACAAGGGATGTCTTTCCATTTTCTTATACCCTGCTCAATCTCCTTTTTCAGAGTGCTACAATTTTCAACGTAGAGGTCTTTTGCTTCCTTTGTTAGATTGACTCCTAGACATGTCATTTTTTGGGATGCTATTGTCAAAGGAATTGTTTCCCCAGTTTCTCTCTCAGTGAGTCTGTTATTTGTATATAAAAAGGCTATTGTTTTCTGAGTGTTGACCTTATATTCAGCTACTCTACTGAATCTGTTAATTAAGCCTAGAAGTCTTTTGGCCAAGTTTTTTGGGTCTTCTATGTAAAGTATGATATCATCAGCAAATAATGACATTTTAACTTCTTCCTTTCCTATTTTTATTCCTTTTATCTCTTTCTCATTTCTAATTGCTGTGGCTGATGTTTTGAGAACAATATTAAACAGAAGTGGTGAAAGTGGACATCCTTGTCTTGTTCCTGACTTTAGCATGAAAGTTTTCAGTTTTTGACCATTTAATATGATGTTGGCTGTTGGTTTTTCATAGATAGCCTTAATCAAGCTGAGATAACGACCTTCTATTCCCAATTTCTGTAGGGTTTTTATCATGAATGGGTGTTGGATTTTGTCTATGCCTTTTCTGCATCTATTGAGATGATCATATGGTTTTTGTCCTTGACTCTGTTAATATAGTGTGTTGCATTTATTGATTTATGATTGTTGAACCATCATTGCATCCCTGGGATAAATCTGACTTGGTCATGGTGTATGATCTTCTTGTGACCCTCTGTATTCTGTTTGCCAGTACCTTGTTGAGGATTTTTGCATCTATGTTCATTCGGGGAATTGGCCTGTAGTTCTCTTTTTGGGTTGGGTCTTTCCCTGGTTTTGGAATCAAAGTAACACTTGCTTCTAGGAATGAATTTGGAAGCCTTGCTTCCCTTTCAATTTCCTTGATGAGTTGAAAGAGTAATGGCAAGGGTTCTTCATTAAATGACTTGTAGAATTCAGCAGTGAAACCATTAGGACCAGGGCTTTTCTTTGTTGGTAAATTTTTTATTACATTTTCAATTTCACTCATTGCAATTGGGGTGTTTAAAATTTCTATATCTTGTTCATTTAACTTTGGCAATTGGTATCTATCTAGGAATCTGTCCATTTCTTCTGTGTTTTCCATTCTGTTAGTGTACAGGTTCTCAAAGTAGGTATTGATGAGCCTCTGGATTTCTGCTGGGTCTGTTGTGACTTCACCTTTTTTGTTCTTAATTGCATGGATTTAAGCCTTTTTTTTATAAGGTTGGTTAAAGTTTTATTAATTTTATTTTTTCTCTTGAAAAACCAACTCTGTGATTTATTGATTTTTTGTGTTGTTCTCTTAGTCTTGATTGCATTGATTTCTGCTCTGATCTTTATAATTTCCTCTCTTGTATGAGCCTTGTGTTTGTTATCCTCTTCTTTTTCTAGGAGCTTGAGGTTGTGCATTAGGTTATTTATTTGAATTCTCTCTGTTTTCCTAATATGGGCATTGACTGGTATGAATTTCCTGCATAGAACTGCTTTCATTGTGTCCCGTAGATTCTTGTATGTTACTGGCATTATCATTTACTTGTAGAAACTGTCTAATTTCTTCTTTAATTTCCTGTGACCCATTGGTTGTTCAGGAGGGTGTAATTTAATTTCCATGTGTCTGTGGGCATTTTGCAATTTCTTATGTGATTGATCTCCAATTTTATTGCAGTATGGTCTGATAATATACAGGAGGTAATTTCAATTCTTTTACATTTACTTAGACATGTCCTATGAGCTAGCATGTGGTCTATTTGGAGAATGACCCATGTGTAGCCAAAAAGAATGTGTATCCTGATTTTGTGTGGTGGAACAGTTTTAAACATCTATTAAGTCCATTTGTTCAGTAGCTTGGTTCAGTTCTAGAATTTTGTTGTTAATTTTTTGTCTAGATGATCTGTCTAATTGTGATAATGGGGTATTGAGATCCCCCACTACAATTGTAGTAGAGCTTATTTGCTTTTTCATGTCCATTAATATTTGTCTTTTATAGTTGGGGGCATTCGTATTTGGTGCATATATATTTATGATTTTCATCTCTTCCTCTTGGACTGTTCCCTTCACAAGGATGTAGTGGCCATCTTTGTCTCTGTTAATTAGTTTTGGTTTGAAATCTACTTTGTCTGCAAATAAGATTGCTACCCCTGCTTTTTTCTGGGTTCCTGTTGCATGGAGAACTGTTTTCCATCCTTTTACTTTCAGTCTATGAGTTTCTTTTTGAGTTAGGTGTGTTTCTTGTATGCAGCATACTGTTGGTTTTTGCTTCTTAATCCATTTTGTCAGTCCATTTCTTTTGATTGGTGAATTGAGACCATTAACATTGATAGTTATAATTGATAGATATTGACTCATCCTTGTCATGATGTTTTACTATTGTTGGCTCTTTTATTTATTTATTTTTTTCTGTTTCCATTTAGTTTCTTACCTTGCCTGGTGGCTTCTCTCTGTTGGGCCTCATGGAGTTGTGATCTTCATTGCCTTTTTCTAGGATATTGCTTAGGATTGGTTGGAGTGCTGGTTTGGTGTTCATGAAATTTCTCAGGTGTTCTTTGTCATGAAAGTATCTAATTTCCCCATTGATTTTGAAAGGTAATTTTGCAGGATATAACAGTCTAGGTTGGAAGTCATTTTCTTTTAGGGCTTGAAATACTTGACTCCAGCTCTCCTTGATTTGAGGGTTTGTGTTGAAAAATTTGCTATGATTCTGATGGGCTTTCCTTTATAGGCAATTTGTTTCTTTTCTTTAACTGCCTGGAGGATTTTGTTCTTCTGTTGGATTTCTGGGATCTTGATTATTATGTGTCTAGGTGTAGATTTTTTTTTGATCATGGCTAGTTGGAGTTCTATATGCCTCACTTATCTGTATGTCCAGTTCTCCACCTCTGTCTGGGAAGTTTTGTACTGTTACTTCTGTGAACAGATTTTTATGTCAATTGTATTTTCTCCTGTTTTTTCGTGGACTCCTATCAGTCTTATGTTATTCTTCCTTGCATCATCTAGCAGCTGCTGGATTGACTTCTCCTGGTCCCTTACTATTTTTAAGAAATCTCTGTTTTCACTGTCTTTCACTGCAATCCTGTCTTCTATAGCTGATATTCTATCTTCAGATTCCCTTTATCTACTATGCATGCTTTCAATGGAGTTTTTAATCTCGTGAATATCTGTTTGAATCTGTTTCATGGATTCCATTTCTTTCTTATGGTGGGCGATCATGGCTTACATTTCTTTCTTATGCTGAGAATTCATGGTTTCCAACGTGTCTCTGAGCTCATCTATTTTTTTTTAATCTGTTTCTGTTCTAGAGCCTCTCATCATGTCTTTCACTCTGCTCACCATTTCTGTAGTTATCTGGGAGATTATTTCTGCTTTGAATTTTTCTAGAGCCGCATTCATCTGTTTTGTTACTTCTTGTGCTATCAGTTCAGGGTGTCCAGGTGGTTGATTATCAGAGTTTTCCACCTCATTTTCCCCAGAATTTGCCTTTTGTGGGGTGGAAGTGTGAGTTTGTGCCTTGCTTAAATGTCTTCTCATTTTTTTTTTTTTTTGGTACTGTCAGTTATAAGTCAATGAGTCTCAGTAAGCCAGTCACAGACCCGTGAGATTGAGGCAGGTTTCTGGCTGCAAGACTCAAATTGAGCTCCCTGTCCTCCTGCAGGGTTGAACTCTGTAAGGTTCTATTACAGGTTCCAGCCGTCTTTCCCCTGAAAATAGTCCAGGTTCAAATGGGAGGTGATGATCCTTCCAACTTAACAAGTACAGTGGTCTGGTGTGCCTATATTGCAGAGATTCTCTTCACTTTCCCAGTGGGCTTCAGTTTTCATCAGGGAGCCTGAGAGAGGCCCTCTCTCTGTTGTTTACTTCTGCAAATCAGGACAACGGTCTTTATGTCCCCCTGTGCCTCTGTAGTGTGGAACCAGGTAGCTGCACAGCCAAGAGGCCAGAAATGGGGGGTTGGCTGTTGTTACAGGTGCCTGCATGGCCAAGCTGGTGGCTGGTGGGCCTGCCTGGGGTGGGGGGTTGGGGTGTCCTCAGGATGTCTTGGATGCAAGTGGGTGGGGAAAACCAGATAGAGCAGGGCACAGCCACCCGTGTCTGACTGGAAGGTCAAACTGGCGGCTGGTGGGCCTGCCTGAGGGGAAGTCCTCCCAGTCTCCTGGATGCAAGTGGGCAGGGCAGGGTGCAGCCACCAGCCTCTGACCTCGAGGCCAAACTGGTGGCCAGTGGGCCTGCCCTGGGGGGGTCCTCACCTGTTTTTTCACTCTTGTCCTAGAGATAAAATTGTCCAACACACTGTCATTATTAGTTGTAAGAGTATTCTGAAATGGGTCTGGTTTACTCAAATTATTGAGATTTGTGCTTTTGTTTGAGGTTGTTAATATTTCATGTTTCATATGCTTCATGTTATTTTTGTTTCAGTTTAAGGAACTGCTTTTCACAATTCTTGTTAGGCAGGTCTAGTGCTGATGATCCCCCTTAGCTTTTATTTGTCTCAGAAAGTTTTCATGGCTTCTCATGTATGTTGCCAATTTTGTTGGACAAAGTATTCTTAGTTGGCGCTTTGTTTTCTTTCAGCACTTTGATTATAATATCCCATTCTTGCCTGGAGATGCAATTTCCAGTAGAATATACACATATATCTCCTCCCCACTCCCCTCCCACCTCCTCTTCTTCCTTCTTTTTGTGCAAATCCTATAATGCAAAAGTTTGTTCTTTTGATGGTGTTTCACATTACCTATAGTCTTTTTTGTCTTCTTTTTTCTCTACTGATATACAATTTGAAATATTGTGTCTTCCAGCTCACTCATTCATTCTTCATGGTTGGTTCTGCTGTTGATACTTTCTATTGATCTCTCAGTTCAATCATTTCATCTCTATTTTTTGATGCTTCTTTATTGTTTCTATTTTTGTCCAAATTTTTGCTGCTTTTGTGTATTAATTTCTAAATTTCTTTAGTTTTAAATCCATTTACTTTTATAGTTTTAATGAGCATTTTTCTAAATGGTCAGCCATCTCCTAGAATCCATTTCTTTGGAATACATTGTTGGAGCTTTATCCATTCATACTGGAAGTGCTGTGATTCCCTGATTCATCCTAATTCCCATGTTTTTGCATTGTCACCTTCACATTTGAGGAGACAACTCCCTCTGCTGGCTATTCCAGGTGATCTTTGACAGGGACAAACTTTTGCTACCTAGTGTGGCCTGTAATTCTGGAAGGCCCAACTAGGGACAACCCCAGGCAGCCAGAGCCCATGTTGATTGAGTTCTCTAGTGGGCTGGGCATCTGCATTTGCACTGTGATGAGGTGGGCTTGCTGGCTGTGTCCACTGTCCAGGGAGAACTCTGGCAGAGCTGAGGGCTGGGTTCTATAATGGCTCCTAGTCAGACCAGTCATGAATTGTTTTCTTCGGTCAGCCAGTTCCCATATTTTAGATCTGCTGAAGGCTGGACTGTAGCCATTAGGTAGTCTTTCTAAGAGTGACAACCAGAGGCTATGTTTCTTAGCTGTGTGATATGGATGATTGTTTCCCTTAGAGTAGAGCTGGGTTTTCATCTTTTAGCTGAATTGAGTGGCTTTGTGAGGTCCCACCCAACTGGAGCAGGTCTAGCTCTCTGTCTTTCATCTTGCAGAGATGGGAATTTAACTGTGTGGGTAGGGTCATTGCACAAGCTTTTAAACTGAGTTGAGCCATTACTTGACTTGCTGATCAAGCAGGATTTCCCTTTCCCATCTATGAAAAGTGTGGAGGAGGACATTTCTCTGCCTGGGTGGAGTCTCTGGAAAATTTTTGGATAAATATAACTGCTGTCTGACTCCCCAGATCAAGCTGGACCTATACCTTCTGCCCTCTGAGATCCACAGGAGTTGGAATCTTTCTGCCGGGATGGGATCAGTGGGCATTTTTTTTTCCTTCAGAGTGCAGCTGCTTGATTTTACAGAAGAAAACAAATTGAAATTCTTTGCTTATATGAGGTATAGAGAAGTGGGAGTCTTCCTGCTTGTTCAGGTCTTTGGGTAGCTTTTTGGGGTGAAAGAAAACTGACTTTCTGGATGAAGTAGCCCTAGCCCTTACATTTTTCTAAGTTTGGTGGAAGAGTCATTTCCTTGCCTGGGTGGGCACATCGGGATGGGCACTGAGGTTGGGCTGGGAGATGAACAGTCCAGGTCACAAGCTAGGTTGAACTTCCCTTCTTGATTGTGCAGGCAACTAGGTCAACCTTATGGCTTTCCTCTGAGGTTGGCAGATATTTCTGACCAGGTGCCACAGTTAGTAGCAACACTAAGCTGCTACCAAGATTCACAAGTGAATGACTCTGATCTCTGTCCTCTTTTTGGTTTCCACCTGCCCCCAGGTAGACACTACTCATGTCATTTCTGCTATGTTATCTTGAGAAGAGACTGAAGTAGGCTTCTTTGGAAATTTTTTGCCTTGCTGGGATAGCAGGATGAGTGCATATGGTTCTCTTTTTTATCTGTAGAATCGTGGACTTGAAGAAACTGGTGTTGTGTTGATTTGGGGATGTAGGGGGTTGGCACTGGGTGGGAGGTGGTGAGAACATACTTTTTACTTTTGGATTTTATGCAGTTCTGTGGACCAAGCATGGCTCTCAATGTTTTTCCAATTGTTGGGGTTTTCCAAAGAGATTCTAGTCTGATGGCAGAAACAAATGGAACTTTCTGTGGGAAGAATGAAGCCTGAGACTTGCTGTACCCCATCCTTATTGACATCACTGTAATCATTTTAAATCTTCCAACATAATAGTCTGAAAGTGCCTCAAGTACCAAGGAAATTGGTGACTAAGCAAATGTCTAATAATATTTATTGACCTAAAAGGAACCATCTGGTACAAGGGTGATGCCTCTGCGTTGACCCTTCACTGAATTTTGAGGGTGCATGACCTGACCTAGTTGCACATCTTTGGGCTCAGCCTTGAAGGCAGTAGACACCTGCCTAAAGTCATTCAGTCCTATGTACAAGCATTCCTTGTGTACTTTCTCTGTGCAGGGCATAGTACGGATGTTGTGGAACGAGGGTGAAACATGAAGTCATTTCCCCTAATCTCAAGGAATGCTGTGTGGGAGGCACACAGGCTCCTGAAGGATGGCTGCAGGATGATAGGGTGAGCTCACTCTGGGTTTAGAATGTGGGTGCATAGAGGAAAGAGAGAGACATCTAGCACATTGCTCTGGCCAGTCCTAGGCAGGTGACTATCATTTGTATTGGCTGTATCAAGGAGAAAGCAATTTAAAATAGATGACAATCACATTCCTTCTAATCCCTGGAATAGTCCTATGGGTGGGCTGTCAGTCTTGTTTTCAGTATTAGAGAGGTTTTAGAATATTTGGAAATGGAACAGATATCCTGCTGGAAACTAAACAAGAAGCAGTACTACATATCCATGGTGGAGTCACTTACGAACCACAATTCCACTGCCAGGAAGGAGGTCAAGGGTAAGGACTTTGCAGTGTTCCAACCTGAGATGCCAATTCCATTCTCAGGAAAGAGCCTTTGGTAGTGTAAAGATAAAAATCCATATTTTGCTTTGGGACAAATTTCAGAAATACAAGATCTATTCAGATCAGCCTTACTACTATCTCTCTGAGTGCTCAGTATCCAAATACACAGCTTGCAAACTCTGTTCCTAAACTCTCATTGCAGTACAAGGCTCGAATCTCCCCCAAACCCAAACCATGAGATACTCCTGTTTGGAAATCCTACCCACTAGGTGTCTCAAGAGATGACACATGTTTTGTCATGAATAGGTCATTGATGGTGTGATGTATTTAAATGAATATAAGCACACACCCTCTGGTGGCACAGATTTTCTGTGTCTATTCCTTGAGTGATGGCATCAAATGAGCATAGAGTCTAAGCACCTGGATAGCTCCTGGTGGCAGTTACCCCATGGCTCCTACACTTGCTCCCTTACTATTTTTTGTGTGTCTGGTGCTGGCAGCTGGCTTTTCTCAGGCAGGCAGGCTGCTGGTGGTGCCCATGGATGGGAGCCACTGGCTCACCATGCGCTCAGTGGTGGAGAAACTTGTCCAGAGAGGGCACGAGGTGGTTGTGGTCATGCCAGAGGTGAGTTGGCAACTGGGACACTCACTGAATTTCACAGTAAAGACTTATTCAACCTCTTTCACTCTGGAGGATTGGCACTGGGAGTTCAAGACTTTTGTTGATAACCAATGGAAAAGTCAGGGCCAAAGTATATTGTCTTTATTACTGGGTTCAACCAATAGTTTTTTTGAACTGTGTTTTCTACACTGTAGGAATTTGTTTAATGACAAGAAGTTAGTAGAATATTTAAAGGAGTTTTCTTTTGATGCAGTGTTTCTGGATCCTTTCAATATCTGCGGTTTAATTGTTGCCAAGTATTTTTCACTTCCATCTGTGGTCTTCACCAGGGGAGTATTTTGCCAATTTCTTCAAGAAGGGGCTCAGGGTCCTGCTCCTCTTTCTTATGTTCCCAGTCTTCTCTCGGGCTTCTCAGATGCCATGACTTTCAAGGAGAGAGTATACAATCAAATTTTCCACTTGTCAGAGCATTTATTTTGCCCCTATTTCTTCAAACAAGCCTTAGAAATTGCCTCTGAAATTCTACCAACACCCATCACCACATATGACCTCTTCAGCCACACGTCAGTTTGGTTGTTACGCACAGACTTTGTCTTCGACTATCCCAGACCTGTGATGCCCAACATGGTCTTCGTTGGTGGAATCAACTGCCATCAGGGAAAACCCCTGTCACAGGTATGTTCTCTCACCATGGCATATTAAGAAAATCTGGCCAAAATATAAAAATTTTTCTGTCTAACTCTCATTAGTTGTTTCTGTTCATCACATTTCAGATTTCATTGAGGCTTAACAAATTCTTGTGTGGCATTCATTTAATTGTGCATTAGCAAATTTTATAAATCCACCCTCATTGGTATCAAAATGTCTGTAGAATTCATAGCCTTTTGTATATTTTCCATGCTACATTTTAAAATTCCATTTTTGGAAAATAGTGAAATACATCAGGAATTGAAACTTTCATTTTTGCTATTCCTATGCTATCCCCTCTAAGAAAATGCTCTTTACAGTTTTCCATGTAACTTTCTTGTTTTTTTGAAATTATTTTATAAATATAAATATATATATATATGTAGTATAAATTCTCACAGCTATTTTATTGAAATAATATTTTATATCAGGCTGGACATAATGTTCTTTACCTTGTTCTTTTACTTGTCAGTAAATCATAGTTATCTTTGAAGCAAGTACTTACAGATTTGACATGTTCTTTTAATAATTGCATTAATGTCTATGTTGGATGCACCATTGTGTTTTCAACCAACGAATGTTGACAGCTATTTAGTTCAAGACTGAACTATATATTCTTAAGTACTTTCTTTAAACTCAATGATGTCCATATTCTTTTCTTATCTCAATATTATAGAGTTTTAAGAGAGGGGTTGCTAGGTCTAATGATATATATATAATACATTTTAATAAATTTGATTGGTTTCTTTAGAAACTTTCAACAACCTCATAGTTTGGCCCACAGCATCTGAGAGTTCTAGTAGTTCCATATCTTCTTTAACTCCACATGTTGTCAAACTTTTAAATTTTTCTTAGTTTTCAGGGCAAAAAGAAATCTATGTGAATATTTCAGTTTTCAGTTCCTCTTCCATAGATATACTGGCTATTTATATTTTCTCTTTTGTGACTTACATATTCACATTCTTTAACCATCTTATAGGATTATTTGTCTTTGTATAACTAAATGTACAAAGTTCTTGAATTGTAAGAACATTAACACTGAGCTTTGATTATTTGTGCTGGAAATATTTGATTTTTGCACATTTATCTTGTATCTAGCCATATTACTATTTTCCTTTATTAGTTTGTAAAATGTACTAGACATGTAATATCATCTGCAAAACACTTCCCTGATATTTATATCACTCATTTGCCACATATACTTTATATAATTGTACATTAAATATAATATATATATATGTAGCCAAAAACTGTATACACCAGAAAAGAAAAACTTCTGTAACTATTTTAATACTAAATTTATTGAAACATCAGGTGAGTAATACAAGTTTCTTTTGGCCTTTAGAATTATAAGAGGTGCTCACAGTTATGGCCATCTGGAAAAAACATCATACTATTTTTCTTTTTCTCTCTGTATAGGAGAGAGAGAGTTAGAGATGGAGCTAGAGTCCTAATCTCTAAAATGTTTCTGGATGATTATTACTGGTGTAGGGTGTTTCAAGTTGGGATTCAATCATTTGCATTGAAAAAGTCTTGCCAAATAGAAGAGTAAGATTGTTGGGAAATCCATACTTGCAAAATCCAGGTCAAACACCTCATATATATATCTTCACATATATTTTATCAGGACAAATGCATTTCATCATTTTTTCTAGTTTACTATAAGGTCCAGTGGCCTTGCTAATAGAGTCATAAGCTCTCATACACTTGGCATGAGCTTGGTCAGTGAGTGATTTTTCAACCAACTACTGGGAAAGTAAAATAGCATTTTTTCTAAAAATTGGGAGACTCCAGTTTTAGGCCTGTCAAAGTTAGTCCTGACTTTGTTCTCTTGGCAAGACCACACAACGAGATGCCCTAGTTATTATGAAAATGCAAGTGGAAACCACAAAATAACATTCACACCACTAGAAGGACTACACGAAAAAAGGTAAAAGTGTCAGTATAAATGAAGATAAATTAGAACCCTGATAGATTGTTGATGACAATGTAAAATGATGTAACATCTGTGGAAAGCAGTGTTAGGGTTGCTTAATAAGTGCAAATTATCTTATAGCTCAGCAATTCTACTTCTCCCTGTATAGGCAAAGAATTGAAAACAGGTACTGAATCAAGGACTTGTATGTGAATGTTCATAGTCAAAGATGAAAACAACCCCCACAATCCATCAATGAATGATAAGATTTTAGTAATGTAGTAGATCCATACAATGGAAAAATATTTAACCGGAGACAGGCTTAAAACTCTTGCATGTGCTACAGGATAGACGAGTTCTGAAAATATGTGAAGTAAAGGAACTCAAACACAAAGAGCCACATATGGTATGATTCTGTGTATATGAAATATTCAGAATGGACAAATCCAAACAGACAGAGCAGTGGAGTGCTTGCCGGAAGCAGAGGTGGGAGGGAAAGATGAGTGACTCATTAATGAAAGGGACTTCTTTTGGGGCTAAAGAATATTCTAGGTTTAGATAGTGGTGGTGGTTGTTTGTACACATCGTGACCGTACTAGAGGCCACTGATGTACCCTTTAAAATGATGGAGATGATGAATTTTATGTCACGTCGACTTGATCACAGTTCTTAAATTTTTTATTTATTTTATGTTGATCAATTTTATTGGTACGTTTTAGGTACACAACATAATGACTTTCACCATTGGAAATTTGAACCAATCACAATTAAAAAATTTTTTTTGTACTTGGTGTGTATGAATTAAGATACAAAACTTTTTTCATACTTTGTCATTTCTTCTCTTAGAACAAGTTACTTCCTGGGCTGGGGATTTAGCTCAGTGGTTTCCCTGCCTGCTGCGCAAGCGCAAGGACCCGAGTTCGATCCCCGGTACCAAGAAAACCATAAAAATAATTAAAAAAGAAAAGAACAAGTTATTTCCTTTTTTAAAATGCTGTGACAGTTGAATTCAATTACTTTTTCCATTGGAGAACTCTACTGCAGTAATCCCAAACCATCACCATGGGCCGGCAGGTTCAGTTTATCTTACCATTTCAAATTAAATTTAGTTTTTTAAAAAAATGATAGTGCTCCCAAAAGAAATACTTTTCCCAGTATTCAGAAGATAAAAACCTAACAATCCATCGATCAATGGATGATTACATTTTTAAAATGTAGTGGATGCGTACAAGTGAATAATAGTCAAGCATTTCTAGAAAGGAGCAAAACACTGATGTATGCTGTGGAATAGATGAATCCTAGAAAAATGTGAAGTAAAGGAACCCAAATTTAAGGTTGCTTCTGCTTTCAAGGAGTCTTCAAGAAGGCTGGCGTGTTGGTCGTGGCTCATTAGGTCCTGGGAATTTGGGGGAAAGCAGCAGTGGGTCCCAGTTCCTCCCCAATCTTTGTCCTGTCAGGTGTGGTAATTAATACTGGTTTCAGATTTTCACTGATGAATATAATATTAGTTGAGCGCTCTCATATATGGTCTTTATTATGTTGAGATCCATCCATTTGATAGCTAATTTTGTATTTTATTATGAAAGGATGTTCAATTTCATCAAAAAACTTGCAACTAATGAAATGATCCTATGGTTTTGTTTTTCATCATGTTAATGTGTTATATCACATTTATTTACTTGTGTATGTTTAGTCATCTTTGTAATCAAATGGATTAATCCCATTTGATCATGGTAGATGATCTGTTTAATGTGCTGTTGATTTTTGTTTCCCAATGTTTTTATTTGTTTGTTTGCTATTTTTTTGGTAAGGATTTTCCATGAATATTCATCAAGAAATTTGATCTGATTTTTTTCTTGTAAGTTTCTTGTCTTTCTTAGGGATTGGGGTAATTGCAGCCTCATAAAATATTTCCTTCCTCTTCTATATTTTGGAAGAGTTTGAGAAGGATTATTATTAATTTTTTAAATGATTGATGCAGATTTTAGCCATAAAGCCATCAGATCCTAGGCTTTTCCTTGATACATTATTCATTATTGGTATGTTCAGATTTTCTTCCTTCATGATTCCTTCTTGATGCATTGTATATATATGTATCTTGGAATTTATCCATTTTTTCTAGGCTACCAATTTTTGGCATAAAATTGTTCATAGGAATCTTGCTTTGTGTTTCTGTGATATCACTTTCTTCTGCTCTGGTCTTTGTTATTTCCCTCTTGCCACTTCTGCTAACTTTGGGCTTAGTTTATTCTCTGTTCTCCAGTTCTTAGGGTGTAATATTAAGTTGCTTATTTGACATTATCTGTCCTTCCTTCTTTCCTCCCTCTCTTCTTCCCTCCTTCCTTTGCCCTTCTCTCTTTATGGTACTGGGGATTCAAACACAGGACCTTCCTTATGCACTCCTGGATGGTGAGCAAGTGTTCTTCCACTAAGCTACATGACCAGACTTTTTTTAAAGTGTAGGTGCATATTGCTATAAAATTTCCTCTTAGAAATAGTCTTGCTGTTTGTAGTAAATTTTGACATATTGTGTTTGTTTGTTCATTTGCCTAATGATTTAAATTTTATTGTTTTAATTTGTTATTTTTTCCATTATTTGTTCAGTGGTATATTGTTTAATTTCCATGTGAATTCTCCAAAAAATTCTATTACTGATTTCTAGTTTTATATTATTGTTGTTGGAAAAGATAGTTGATATAAATTCAATGTTCTTAGCTTTGCTGAGGCTTGTTTTGTACCCTAAAAAGAAGTTCTGCCCTGAAGAATGGAACCTGTGTACCTGAGAAAAATGTGTATCCTGTTTCCATTGGATGGAATGTTCTGTCTATATGTGTAATGTCCATTCGTTCTCAAATGTCGTTCAAGAACAGTGTTTCCCTATTCCTTTTATCTTTGTGTTTTGTCCATTGTTGAAAGTGAGCAATGAATTTCCCATGGTTACTCATTGCCATCTATCTCACCTTTCAGATTCTTTAATATTTGTTTTCTATATTTAGGTGTCCCTATGTTGGAGATATATATATTTATATATATATTTACAATTGTTATATCTTCATGATGAATTGACATTTTTCTCATAAGGTCCTTCTTCGTCTGTGTGTAAAGTATTTGCCATAATGTCAATCTTTTTCTGATAAAAATGTAGCTTCCTCTGTTCTCTTTTGACCTCCATTTGCAAAAAATACAATTTTTACTCCTTAATTTTCTATGTATATTCTTCAAAGTGAGGGAAATACCTTGTAGGCAATATATAGCTGGGTTTTAAAAAAAATGTATTCATCCACTTTTCATCAGAGAATTTAATCCATTTACATTCGAGGCAATTCTAGATAAGTAATGACTTACTATTATGATTTTGTTAGGTGTTTTCTGAGTATTTTTGTAGATGTTTTGCTTCTTTCTTTCTCTTGCCATCTTCCTTTGTAGTTCGGTGATTTTTTGTTGTGGTATGGCTTAAAACTTTTTTATTTCTTTTAGGCTTTGTGCTTCTACAAAGGTTTTTTGCTTTGTGGTTACTGTGGAGCTTAAATAAAACACCTTATACCATTCCACTTTAGGGTGAAAGCAACCTGACTTCTGTAGGGTGCAACCCTACAATTTAGAAGCCTCCCCCCAAAAACCACATTTTTCCATGATAAACACCAGGATTTGCATCATCGCATGAAGGGCATCCCTGGCAACTTATTTTATGAGTCATTATTCGTAGTTTTGTATTTTAACCCTGATTATAGGACTCAATTTGCCTTTATGTTCCAGCCTTACAGTCCTAGGCTATGATGAATACAGCATCATTTTACTAATGCCATTGAATTTTGTTCTTCATTTGTTTCATGTTTTTAATTAGTGGGATTTTTTTTTTCACTTGAAAGAATTCTGTTTAGCAATCCTGTATATCAGTTCTAGTGGGTATGAGTGTTCTAAACTTTTGTTTGCCTAGATGCACTTTTATTTCCCTCTCATTTTGAAAGATAGTTTCCTCGGCAAAGTATTCTTGGTCAGGAGTTTTCCCCCCAGTACCCAGAATATATTATCCTAGTTTCTCCTGGCTTGTAGGGATTTATCCTGAGAAATCTGTTGATAATGCTATTAGCAGTGGTTTGTTTGTGATTTTTTTCTTATCTCTTGCTAAGAGTTTTTCTTTGACTTTTAATAGTTTATTATTTGTCTTGGTGTAGTCCTCTTGGAGATGAATTTTATTGGAGATGTCTGAGCTGCTTATACCAGGACACTGACATCTATCACCAGTTTAAGGAATCATTCAGCCATTATTTCATTAAAAATACATGGAAGCTCGGTCTCCTCTGTCTCTGTCTCTCTCTCTCTCATTCTTCAATTCCCATACTGTGCAGATTTAGTCTCTTGAAGACATCACATAGTTTCTGTAGATTTTTGTCATTCTTTTGCTTGAGTTTGGACAATTTCAAATATTCTGCTCCA
>NW_004624847.1:86634-104243 GCF_000247695.1 Heterocephalus glaber
CAATGCTTTTACGATAGCATCCCCCAAAATGAAATACCTAGGAAATAAGGAGGGAAAGAGGAGTTGAAGGGAAGGGAGGCATGGAATGAAAAAAAAGAAAAAGCAAAATACATCACATACAGGTACAAATTCTCTATGAGGAATGCTATCATTATGTATATCTAAAATGTACCCTTTTCTTGAGAAAAAGTGAATTTGGAACAACCAATTTACTTTCATTCTGTTTCTGCCCTCCTTGACCCTCTTTAAGTATGAAACCAGCTTCCTGAGGTCAGCTTGATGGAGCAGTCATTCTTGTTTTGTGTGTGTGTCTGTTTGTGTCTGGCACGAGGGACTGAAACCAGGGCCTTCTAACTGTGCTATATTCCCGGCCCTTTTTGTACTTTTATTTTGAGACAGGCTCTTGCTAAATCTCTAAATTTCCCAGTGAGGGATCAAAGTTGGGATTCCCCTGCCTCAGCCCCTCAGAGCGCTGGGATTACAGGTATGCACCACCATGCCTAGCTTGCATTCTTTCTGTTTTATGGACCAAGATGCTACCCAATTCTAGAGTCACAAATAAAAGCCAATGGAGAGCTTCAAAGTAAATTTGTTGTAATTTTTTACCTTTTGACAAGTGTAAAGAAATCCCGGAACCATAAAGTTTGAGGCCAGCTGACCTAGAAATAGCCCATTTTATTTTTTCTTTGGAAGCTGCAAGTTACAAGAAATATGTTTCCCGTGAGCAGCAGCCTCAGTTCCTCAGGCATGAAAGGAGGTCACGGCAGCATGCTGGGGTTTTTGGGAGATGATGAGTGGATGCTAAGGGCTGAGCTGTGTCTCTTGCACCCACCAAAATGTGACCTTACTTGGACATGGAGTCTTCACAAATGTAACTAGTTAAAGCGAGGTGCGTAGGGTGAGTCCTAACCCAGTAGGACTGGTGTCTTTATAAAAATGGGGAAATTTGGACCCAGAGAGACACACACAGTGAGAACCATGTGATGATAGAGGCAGAGACTGGGGTGGTGCTTCTACATGTCCAAGTATACCGGAAATTGGCAGCATCTACCGGAAGCTAAGGCAGAGATCTGAAGCAGATTTTCCCTTGCTTAGAAGGATCAACATCTGGGGCTTAGGCTCAGGCCTCTATTCCGAGAAACAATACTTTTGGGTTTTCTGGGCCACACAGTCTGTTCCGTGTTGCCACAGCCACTTTTTAATTGCTTCAACATCTAGCTGGCCCAGTCCAAACGTCCAAGGACCATGCCACTTTGCTGCCTTACTACTGTTTATTTTTGCTACTTTAAATTTTCTATCTCCTCTTCTATCCCCTTCCATTTCTTTGCTTGGTCAGAGCCAGAGGGAACTGTGCCCTGTGCTGTACTTCAGGTCAGACCCTTAGCTCAGATAATTCTTGCATGAGCCCCTGGCGGAGGGAGTGATGTAACCTTCATGTAGCAGATGTGGCAGTTGGAATGCAGAGGAGGGAGGCCACTCAGGGGGAAGGGGTGGCTGCCTCCAGAGTCCTGCTCTCCTCTGCCACTGTGGAAGTGAAAGGTGTGAGAGAAGAACATCTACCAGAAGGGCTAGATGGAGCTGCAGGTGACAGAAGACTCCAGACAACAGAGGCTTAACCTAGGTCAGTGGGGGAAGAGAAGTCATTGTGAACCCAACCAGGGCTCTTGGGCTGCTTGCAGTGAAACTTTTCATCTACCCAGTATGTGGGGACCAGAATTTTGACACGGTGATGCTATTGGTTGTTTTGGACTTTGGATTTGTCACCTGTGAAATCAATGCTTCCTTTCTATTCTGAGTAAAGTTAGCAAGAAAGAGGTAAAGCATTGGCAGCTTTCTTTCTTGGACATGATGAGGAATCCAGGTCAGGAGAGAAGGATGCTTGGACCCTCCAGGGCTCTCTTCAAGTTTCCCCCCAAAGCATGGCAGTGGCTCTTTGAGAAAGAGAAACAGATTGGCAGAGATGAGGAGAAAAAGAATCTTAGGATCTCAAGTGATAGCTGATACAGGCCTGGTTGATTCATATTAGCTGTGTGCTTAAATCTTGCTGAGTATTAATGTACATTTCTTCATATCAAAGGGCAAGATCTAGAGCAAGGGAGAGGTAGGCAAAGTCTGAAAATCATTGGTTGGTTTAGGAAAACAACCCCAGGACCCTGTGTTTGAGAATGCAAAGAATTCATTACTGTTGCTTTAACTCCTTCCAGGATGACTGGCCCTCTGCCTGCGTTTCAGAGAGTTTCTGCAGGTCTTTTCTTCTTGGCCCTTTGGGGCATGGTTGTAGGTGACAAGCTGCTGGTTGTCCCCTTGGATGGAAGCCACTGGCTTAGTATGAAGGATATACTTGAGCATCTCAGTGGCAGAGGGCATGACATCGTGGTGCTGGTGCCAGAAATCAATTTGCTTTTGAAAGAATCTAAGCACTACACAAGAAAAATCTACCCAGTGAGCTACAGCCAAGAGGAGCTGGAAGATCGTTTCCGCTCATTTGGGAACCTTCAGTTTGCAGAGAGAGCATATGTGACCGCTGCTCTGATGGAGTACAAGAATAGCATGGTCGTGATTGACTTGTGGTTCTTCAACTGCCAGAGCCTCCTGAAGGACTCAAACACCCTGAACTTCCTCAAGGACAGCAAGTTCGATGCTCTGTTCACAGACCCGGGGCTCCCCTGCGGTGTGATCCTGGCCGAATACCTGCAGCTGCCCTCCGTGTATCTCTTTAGAGGCTTCCCCTGCTCCCTGGAGCACGTGTTCAGCAACAGCCCAAGCCCTGTGTCCTACATCCCCAGATGCTACACAGAGTTCTCCGACCACATGACTTTTCCCCAACGGGTGGTCAACTTCCTGGTTAGTTTCTTGGAGAACCTGTTGTTTCACTGTCTCTATTCAAGGTATGAAGACCTTGCCTCGGATCTCCTCAAGAGAGATGTGCGCTTACCCTCCTTATTTCAGAAGGACCCCGTGTGGCTGTTGAGATATGACTTTGTGTTCGAGTACCCCAGGCCAGTCCTGCCCAACATGGTCTTCATTGGAGGGACCAGCTGCAAGAAGACAGGAGCCTTGTCTCAGGTTGGTGGGGTCACTTCTCTTGGATCGCCCCATGTCTTCCTGGGCAGATGCTCTTCTAGGCTCTGTCTCCTTGGCTCATGCAGCTCCTGCACCTGGCTCTTACCGGAGAGGTTGTCTGAGGAGGAGTGGTGAGATGGGTGCCACAATGGGAGAAGCAGGGCCTGTTGTCCTGGGGCTGAGGTGACAACAAGACATTTGAACAAAGACAGGGCTTGTGCTTGGCTCCATGCTTGGCTGGGTACTCTGTAGACACCCACTGACTCATCAAATGGGTCCTGGTCATGTTGCAGTGCAAGCAGAGGTGGAGGCTCGACCAAGCCCAACGCCCTTTCTCCCACCTCTGCCCCACACTTTCTTCTGGGCCCTAAGCCAGAGGCCAGGTACAGCCAGTGGGCCATATCTGCCCAGGCACCTGTTTTTACTAGGCCCAGAGCTAAGCATAGTCTTTATAGTTTTATAGAGATGTTAACAACACAAGGAATGGGTAACAGGGACAAAGGGAACCCACAAAAGTTAATTATTTACTATCTGGCTTTACAGGGGAGATGTGTTGACCTAAGGCAAGCCAGCCTTCCTTCCTTCCTTCCTTCCTTCCTTCCTTCCTTCCTTCCTTCCTCCCTTCCTCCTCTCTTCCCTTCCTCCCCTCCTCCTCTGTCTCTTTCTCACTGTCTTTCTGTGCTGTGGTACTAGGGATTGAGCCCAGGGCCTTCACACTGAGCTATATCCCCACCCCACTTCCCTTTGTAGGAGACAGAGCATGGCTAAGTTTCCTAAGCTGGGCTCAGACCTGCAATCCTGCTGCCCCAATTCCAGAGTGCTGGGATTACAAGTGTGCACCATTAAGGCAAGTGTTTCTATGTGCCTTCGTGAGATAGGGCCCAGAGTCATTTGAACATAATGACCTAGGAGTTATTTCTAAATTTATTTTTAATGGATACATAAAAACATAAATATTGCACATTTGAATGCAGTGTTTGAAGCAGGCATAATTTCTTAAGGTTTAAATCAGTGTAAACATATGTATCTCCTCCAACTTTTATCAGCGGTGTGTGATAAAAAATGCTTGAGGGTTGTCTTCCCTCAATTCAAATATTTAAACCTTTGAAGGGCTTTAGGCAATTCCTCTGTTTCATACCAGAATTTCTCTTTTCCATCAATTTTCCATGGAGAGAAAGCCTCAAACAGGTCCCTGGGGCCCTCACCATGCTTCTTTCATGAGTGGCTGAGTTACCTGTTAATGTGTCTGGCAGTAGCTACTGTGACACTGGGGGGCTTGGAGGAGCATAATCGAACCAATTCCAGGAAGGTGGGGGCCTGAAACAGCTGAGAAGGCCAGGAAAAGTTAAGTAAGAAGCTGATATTTTGTAAAAGTCATCTGCTTATTTAACATTTATTTTTACCTTTTGAAAACATTTTTTCTCCTTATACCAAATGTTTCTTGGAATAAGAAAAAAGAGTAACTTTTGGTATGCTGGTACTAACCATCTGCATTTTGTGGGAATAAAAAAAGAGTTCTTTGCATCATATTGAAAAACCAGATCTACTCTGTGTGAATCTATTCTCTGAGCACCAGGAACCCGTGCCCTGGCTTGTCCTTGTCACAACAGCAGCCCCAGCATGTCACTATGGAGTACATTCTGGCTCAGCCATGTGCACTTCCTCTTGGTCACTGGGGATTCAGCAAAGTGACCAGACTCATGCTTTTCATTGTTGGAGTATTTTTGTCAAATAATCAAAACATTCCAACACTATGAACCCCCCCCCCCCATGTTTTCAAAGTGAGTGCAATGTTTTGGAACACGATAAAAGTGGTCGTTGTACAACTCTGCGGAAAGTCCTAGAGGCCACAGAACTCTTCACTTTACAATGGCTGATTTGGGGCCAGCATGAAGCTCAGTACCTTTCTGCCTGTCCATCCAGGACCAAAGTTTAATATTTGACACCACATACACCCAAGTTTAATTTTATAGAATGTGACTTCACTTCAGTAAGTGATTTAAAAGAGAAGACAGATTAAAAATGAAAGCCTTGATTTGTAGCTTACAAGCATCCTCTCACTTAGGAAAGTTAAGCCGTTAAAATGCCAAGTCATTCTAAACAGGCACTTTTTAAAATCCATGACCTAGGTCAATGTAAGTAGTGACTTTAATGTTTGACTTTTATTTCACAATCACCTTTTTATGACTGATTTATTTGAAGATTACTAGACTAAGAAAGTATTGGCAGCAATGTTTCTGTTATTAAGTTATTATCTAAGGAGTGCTAGGTGATAGAATGACTTGGGGTTTTAAGAAGGATTGGATATGAACATCTAAAACACCAGAAACCTGCCTAAGTAAATATTTAGAAAATGTTAGAATGAGATTTAGGGATTTTAGAAAAAATTATGTATTTTTGAACTTTCTCCTTTTAAGTGGATTTTAAAAGCCAACTTTATTGAGATATAATTCACATGCAGACAATTCATTCACTTAATGTTTACAGTTTATGATTCTGTATTCACAGATTTGTGCTTTCAGCACTGTCAACTTTATAACATTTTCAGTCACTTGCAAAATATACCTCATACCAATGATCCCTCCACTCCTGATAACCTGCTCTTCCCTGGCCAGGGTAACCACTAATTCACTTCCTGTGTCTGTGGATTTACCTATTCTGGCTATTTTTTTCCCTTTAGCATAAGATTTTCATGGTTCAGCTGGTTTGTGGCATGACTCTTTATTGCCAAATAATATTCCAAACTAAGGATGTACTGTGTTTTATGGATCTACTCATTAGTTGATGGGTATTGATTTTTTTCTTTTCTTTTTTGCTATTGTGAGTAGTGTTTCCTGGATCATTTTTGCGCAAGTTTTTGTTTGAATATGTTCTGAATTGTTTGACTGGATGTTCAGGAAGGGAACTATGAGATTGTATAGTAGTTCTATGTCCAAATTAGTGAGAAACCAACAAAGTGTTTTTCACAGTGGTTACACCATTTTATTCTTCCACCAGCAATGTATGAGGATTCCCATTTCCTCACATCTTTGCCAATATTTGTTATTTTCCATTTTTTGTTATAATTATTAACACATTAGATTGTACCAATGGGTTTCACTGTGACATTTCTGCCTATGTATATAACTCCATCATGTCCATCCTCCCTTCTCTCTCATCCTCCTAGGTTTTAAGTGCTTTCTCATGGTTTTATGTTCCTTCCCTGGAAGATTATTGATGTTCCGCACCTTTTCATATACTTATTGGGCACTTGTTTAGCTGATTCTTTGGAGAAAGATCTACTCTAGTCCTTAGCACATCTTAGTTCTTTTTTATTTGTTGTTAGTGTTCTTTATATAATCTAAACAGAAGTTCCTTATCTGATAGGTAGGTAGGTAGATAGATTGATGGATGTGACATAATATTATTTTCTCCTATTTGGTGGGTTTTCTTTTCACTTTCTTGATGATATCATTAAGCACAAAAGTTTTAAATTTTAATCAAGTATAATTGATCTTTTGCTTTTATTGCCTATGCTTTTGGTATCATATTTTTTTAAAAAAAAACATTGGCAACTAAAGGTCAAGAAGATTTTCACCTATGTTTTCTCCTCAGAATTGTAGGTTTGGCCCTTATACTTAGGTCTGTAAACCATTTTGAGTAAATTTTGTGTAGGGTACAAGTTAAGGGTCCAACATTTTCCTCAATCCTGTTATTTTTTCTTCCCATATTGATAGTCAGTGGTCTCAACACCATTTATTGAAAAGATGATTCTTTCCCCTTTGAATTTTCTTAAAAGGAATGCAAAACATCATTGGACTAAAAATGTGAGGGTTTATTTTTAGACTCTCCATTCTATTCTCGATCAATAAAGGACCTATCTTCCTATTTCCTTGCACTTCATATTATTTACACTTGGGGTTCTCATGTAAGATAAAGCATATGATATTTGTGTGTCTGGTTCATTTCACTTATCATTATGGTCTCAAAGTGCAGCCATTTTTCTACTAGAAACTCAAATTTATCCTTCTTTACATCTGAGTAGTATTCTGTTGTATATATATATACCATTTTTTTAATGTATTCATCTGTTGATGAACATATAGGCCACTTCCAAGATTTACCTATTGTGAATTGTGCTGCTATATGCATGTATCACTGTAATATGATGTCTTTCATTCTTTCAGGAAGATACCTTGAAGGGGACTAGCTGGGTCAAATGGAATTTTTAGTTGTAGTTTTCTGAGAAATCTTCATACTGATTTTCATAGTAGTTGGACTAGTTTACATTCCCACTGATAATGCAGAAGGATTCCTTTTTGCTCATAGCCTAGCCAGCATTTGTTATTATTTGATTTCTTGATGATGGCCATTCTTCCTGCAGAAGGATGGAATTTCAGAGTTGTTTTAATTTGCATTTCTCCAATGGCCAAAGATGTTGAACATTTTTTCATGTATTTATTGGCCATTTATACTCCTTGTGAGATGTGTCTGTTCATTTTAATGACATTTTTATTAGGTCTTTTATTTGGAGGAGTCCAATTTTCTTGAGTTCTTTACATATTCTAGATATTAGTTCTCTGTCCAAGGAGTAGCTGGGAAAAAATATTTTCTCATTGTGCAGGTTGTCTCTTCACTCTTTTGGTTGTTACCTTTTCTGTGTAGCTATTTAATTTGATACGATCTCATTTGTTGATTTCTAATGTTATTTCTTATGCCCTTGGGGTTCTGCTCAGGACATCTTTGCCTATGCCTATGTCTTCAGGAGTTTTACCGATTGTATTTTCCAGCACTGTTTTTAATTTCTAGGTAGTGGAACTATTTTAATCTTAGTTTAGGACATGGTGAGAGATATGGGTCTAGATTCAGTTTTCTGCACGTGGAAGGCCAGTTCCCCAGCACCATTGGTGAAGAGGCTGTTTTTTTTCCAGCCTGTGTTTTTGAGTCCTTTGTCAAAGACCAGATGGCTGGGTGTGGAGCCCCTGATCCTCCGGGTGTGGTGGGTGGAGATGTCCCAGGGCATGGCCCTGGTGGTGTTAGAATGTTGGGAGAGCAAGGGGTGAATCCTCACTCCCAGGTCAGTCTGGGCCCTTCTCTCCTGGGGCCATTTGCAGATGCTGCTCTCTTGGACAGGCCCAGGGCCACAGCCTTTTCTGTGGTCAGATCTGGGTCCTAAGAACCACAGGCCTGTTTTCCACCTCCCCAAGGCCACTTGTGAACTATCTCCCTCACTGTGTAGAGCTCAGAAGGGTTGGGACGATGAGTCCTGGTGCCCTCCCTCAGTGTGTGTCTCTCCCATGATGGTGTGTGCACCAGGCCAGGGGTGGGAGGGGTGGCGCTGTCTGGCTTCCCCTCTAGAATCCCGGGATGCTGAGTTTGGGTCCAGCCAGTGCTTCCAGGTGCTGTGCCTGATTTCTGCATGCACTTCAAGAGAGCCTCCCTGCCTCTCTGCCTCCCTGCTGCCACCTAGTGGGCCATGGTGATCTCTGCTTCTTGTTTTTGTGGGTGGGTTGAAAGTTACTGCATGGATTGCTTGCTTTCTAGCTGAAGCACTTCCTTTGGTTTTTCTTTTGAGTATGCTAACAGTGGATTCTCCGGGTTTGGGTGTATGTTGGATTCTCCTCATAAGAGTTTTGGCTTTGTTTTGGTTGTGTCTTGAGAATGATACTCTTAGAAAATAACCTGGCTCTGAGCTTATCCCTCAGTACTCTATATATTTTTGGCTGATGGACATTAGGCAAATTTAATGGTTAATAAGTGCTTTTAAGAGTCTGGAGTGGGGATTTTTTCCTTCAGCTGTGAAGAGAAGTCCGTGATGTTGCTTGTGATAAGAGAAAGCAATGGTTTGTGGGCCTGGGAGATTTTAAGAAAGAGAAAGGTGAGTTGATGCAGAAAACTGAAGGTCTTCACTCAAATCACATTGCGAGACAATATTCACAACTCTTTTAAAGAAATTCATCATTACATTGGTACTTTGAATGCCCTGAGCAGGAGGGTCTATAACAGACCATCTATATAATTTGTGTTCCCCAGGGCAAAATAAAAATGAAGGGATTCTTGTTCAAAAGCTATTAAGAATTTTAGGGCAGTAGCAGCAGAGTATAAACAAAGTGCAAGGCCCTTCTAAAGGTGTGGGTGCTCCTCCAAGCTGCCCCCAACCAGGGGAAAGGAAGACCTGGGAAAACAAGGGAACCCAGGCTGCTGCAGTGCTCAGCCTCAAGGATGTGCCTCTATGCTATGTGCTATGGACACAGTGTCCGATGAGACTGTTTAATCCAGCAACTGTGGAGCGCAGTCCTTCCTCTCTGAGCCATTGCATAGGAGCAGTGGCCAAGTGCATTTGCCCTTCAAGCTCCACATGGTTTCTCAGCTGCAGCAGACTTGGTCAGAACACAGGACCATTGAAGCCTCATCCTGGGCTGGGTACAAGAGGGTGTCCAGGGCCTCAGGTGCTGAGGTCTCTAGAGCAGTGTGGCAAGATTCTTGTGGTTTCTCAAGGAATCTTACATGGAAGTGGAGATGAGAGGTGGACTCAAAGATGTGATGAGAATCCATTTTTCTACCCTGTCTCTGTCCTAGGGCCTTAGGTCCACCCTCTAACCCCCCATCTCTGATAAGTCATAGAATCCTGGAATCTCAGACCTCGTAATGACTGTGAAGCATAATACTATGCTCTGATATCAGTCCCTGGGAGGTGAATGGCATGCACTGGTTAGAAATTCCACAGCAGGAATCAGAACACCTGTTTAAGTTTTGGTGCTATTTCTAGAACTAGCAGGAGACTCTGTGCAAACTCAGCTGCACGAGGATGAGTATGGTGTGGCAGAGCACTCATGCAAGGCAAAGCAAAGCAAAGCAACTCAATTATTTACAGATAGGCAGGGTTTTAAGAGATCCAGTTTATCTCTGCAGTGCAATGCTGGCTAAGTACCTGCATGCTCCTGTTTGGGTTTGCCTGTGCACCATTCCAGGTGGAGAGCAGGGACTATAGCCTGAGTCTCTTCCCAAGATTCTTATTCAAAGTCCTTCCACATCACTGATTCCAGCTAAATCACAGGCCCATCTCTGAACTAATCACTGATGCTAAGAAGATGCTGAGAACGTGCTGCTTTACTGGGGTGACATTGCATTTCGGTCCTAAGCTGGCAGTGGATTCTCAGTTGAACTATACTTAAGAATCTGCGGTTGTCAGCGGACTGAGCCAGGAAATTACTTCCTCTCAGTGGGAATTTTCCCAATTAAAGGTGTTTCCTATTTATATATCTGATTTTTCATTACTAGTTTGTTATATAAACCTCTTATCACATAGCAGCATCTATGTGCTAATGTGAGTTTGTTTTAACAAAACATGGGTTGAAATTCAATAAGGATGCCCTGGAGAAAGGCTGATTTGTCAGTCTTTTAAAAAAAGTGTTTGTTTTGTGTCTTACAAACATTTTGAATTTGAAATTTCTGCTTCTCGTTTACTTTTAGATATTTTTTGTTTTGATATATGTAAGTACTATTTAATTTAAAGTTGAACTTCAACAGTACTATAGGATGTGAAAGAAATGTTATTATATATAGTTTTTTTTATGTGAATGTTTCTTGAAATATGTAGCTTATTATATGGTAGATTTTTGTACTTTATCAGCTCAGAACAGATTTATTCTTTAGGAATTTTACTATCTGTTCAGAATTTGTGTTATTAAACCAACATTCTGGAAATATTTTTTATACGCAATAAATGTACCATCTTGATCATGCATGTCTGACTTAGAATTTCACGTCCCTGTGTCATCACCACCACACTCAGGAAATGGGCCACCTCATTACCCATTGTCTTCTCTCTGTCCTGTCTCTGTCATTGCATCTGCTGTCCCCCTTCTGGCTTAGCCAACTGCTGCTCTGGTTTCTGCAACTGGAGAAGACATGCTTTGTCCAGAGTTCTATCTGGATGGAATTGGATTTCATGTTTCTGTTGCTCGGTGTGTCATCTTTGGAGTCACCTGTGTCACTGGATGTTTGCTATTTCATGAGTTGATGTAGAATAATTAGAAAAGGAAAAGATAGTTCATTCTGAGCTAAGCATGAGTGGCATACTCAGACACAGAAACGCAGTTACCTGGGATGACAGGGTTATCTGTGGAAGAGGTTATATTAGATTTTGCACACACTAAAGCAGGTGATTGGGTCATCATGGGGGTGAGCCACAAGGGCTGGGGAAATCTCCTCTTCAAGGTTCAGATGTTAAATGAAGAAATTTTTTACAGGATTCAGATGTCATCACATGCTTAGCTTTATGGTGATAAGGCCAGAGGTCTGCTAGCCTTAGTATTCCTTCCAAGAGCTGTATCTAGGTCAGATACAGGGGTGGATAGGAAAAGGCACTCACAGTAGCCTGGGATAACTTTGGCTTCTTAATCTGCAATGCTTCAGCTCCCTCTATCATGTGCTCCAGTCACTGAAGGGCAAACAGCCTAGATGCTTTTTAATACCAATGTAGCTTCCTTGCGGAACTTCGGTTCACGTGCAACTTTTCATTTCTGGGCACTATCCCATTTGGTGGCTGTATCACCGTTTGCTTATCCACCTGCCTGTTAATGCACATGAAGGTTGTCTCCAGTTTTTGACTGTTATGAATGAAAATGATGAATATCTGAGTACAAGTGTTTCTGAGGATAAACATTTCCTTTTGCTTGTATAAATCCCACTTGGAAGTCAGATTGCTAGAATGTTATGGTGGGTATCTGTGTAACCCTACAGGAGACAGCCAAACTATTTTCCAAAGCAGGCAGGCACAGTGCCACTGAGCTCAATCCCCACCTGTATATGCTTAATACAGGTCCTTTTTCAAATATAGTTTGCCAATGTATTCTTCAGTTGTGTGGCTTAATGGCTTTTTTATTTTTAAAAAGTGCTGTCTTCCAAAAGGAAAAGTTTTACATTTTCATGAAGTCCAATTCAGCAGGTTTTAGAAATGGTTTTGGTTTTTGAGTTTTAAGAAATCTGAGCAGGGGTAGAGATTTGCTCCTATGCTTTCTTTGAAAAGTTTAATGCCTAAATAAAAGGTCACAGAATCAATTTAGAGTGGGAAAGCTCCTTTTCCTGGGATAATACTTTCACAGGCCTGTGGCCACCATCCCCCATATTCACCCCAAGGATGCTTGGTGAGAATTGGGCTTGGGAGGAGAGGGCCAGCTGGAATGTTTGCCTGGGAGCTGAGTTTCCCTTTCCTGAGCCCTGTGTACTCACAACCCCAGGGGAGTGAGCAGCATGTGCCCCCTGCTGGTTGACTGGAACCTGTCAAGGCAGTGTCCCAGGTTGACAAGGGCAGCAGTTGCAGCTGGAACTAGGCTTAAACTCGGACTTCTCCGCCACCTGCTCAGTCCACTCGCATACTTCCATGAACCTCTTCTGGGAGAGGAGTTACCTCTGCCTGCTGACTCGGGTCACTTTGCATGGGGCTGTGCAGAATTGAAATGATAGGGTCTGACCTGAGGGTAGAAGGATGGGAACTGAGGCTCAGGGAAACAAGGGCTAGGAGGGAAGGAAGGTCTGAGAGACAGGGCGAAGGCCCAGCCTCGGGGGAAGAAGCCAGAGAATGAGGCATGTGGACTCCTGGCCCACAGGACAGGTTAAACACCAGGCTGTACAGAGGCAGGGTGTGGTGCACAGGAAGCATTTTGCAGCCCCAGCTATGCAGGAATGGAGTTTGTTCCAAGCGTGGATCTCTAATGGGTTAGCTTCTTCCCGAAGAGAAGCCTCACCCTGGCCACTGGTGGTGGACACAGACCCTGTGTGAAAGCATGCTGCACAGCCCAGGGAGCTTCCCATGGGGTCCCTGGGTGAAATGGATAAAGAGGTGCCCAAAATTTGCTGAGTACCTCTATGGCTGTGTCTAGATGTCCCCCCACAAAGCCTCACATGGTCACAAGTGAGGCTTCTCCAGAGGTGGCTGGATCTAGAGTGTGTGACGAGGGATCAAGGGTGTGTGATTAGTAAACCAGTCCACTGATTGGCTTGGCACTGCCCCAATCCCAGTAGCCTAGACAGAGTATAGAAGGGGCAGAAGGAAGCTGCTAAGACCCCCTTGCCTGCTTGTTGCTCTGCTGCCTTCTGCTCACTATGAACTGTTTCTCCTCTGTGATCCCTATCTGCCATGTGCCGCCCTGCCTTGGAGCCAGCTGATTATGAGCTGAAACCTCTGCAAACTGTGAGCTAAATAAACCTTTCCTCCCTTAACTTTGAGTGTGGGGAATTTTGTCTCAGCAGAGAGAAAAGTAACTAAGCATCCCCTATGGGAGTAACTTCCCGGGGCAGGGCCAGCCTCCTGAGCCTCTGAGCAGTGCTCATTCACTGGGTCCAGTCTTTACCAGGCCTTCATGTTGCCTTTCCCTGGTTTGAAATTTAGTGATAAGGATCTGTGTTTGTCTGCTTTTCCTTTGCTGGGACACAACCCCTAACATGCATAAACTAAAAAAGGGGATGTTTAATTCAGCTCAAGCTTTGGGGGAATTCAGTCTATAGTCAGCTGGCTCCAAGGCAGGAATATCATGGTGGGATGGCCTGGTGGACCAAAGTTGCTTAATTCAGGACAGCGGGAGGCAGAGTGGGGAACAGCACCAGAGAGGAAAGAGCAGGGGACCACATAGGGTGCCCAAGGTCATGCCCCCATGGCCCACCTGGGGAACTTGCACTATGTATCTGCTAGGGATTTCTTAATCAAATGGAATTCTCATATCCAGATTAATGTTCCCAATCCCTCCCCTGTCAACTTCACACCCAAATACATCTCCTTAAATGATACTCAATCTCAAAATAAAGACAATAGCAAGTACATAACAGTGCCCAACACAACACAGTCACCTATGTACAACTGGAAATGCTATAATCACTCCTCTGATGTCTCAAAAGTTCCAGCAGTTTTCAAAGGTTCAAGTACATGTCACTTCTGACTCTCAAGGCAGTCTCTTAGCTGGAAACTTCTGTTAAAAAAAACAAACAAGTCACATAATCCCAAGTGACATAAAAGAGTCAGATCAAAGCAGAACTGAAACCAGGCAGGCAGGTAGTCCTGTACCTCCCAATCTGGCATCCAGGGCACCTGGTGGTGGAGTGTGTGTTCCAGAGGACATGGGTAGCTCTGCCCTCATGGCCTTGCTGGTTGCAGCCCATAAACCCTCTCTTGGCTGACTCACAGCCTGCAGCTTTCCTCAGTGGACACCCCATGTTCCTGGGGTCTCCAACTTCCTCCTGTCTCCCCTGCACCTTTGGCTACATTTTCTGCTTCACACACTGCCCTCTCAGGGGCTTCTTGCCTGACCATTCAGGCTTTCCTTTGAAATCTATGTGGAAGCCTCTCTGACCTCACAATTCTTGCACTCTGCATGTTGGTGAAACCAGCACCAGGTGGACAGTGTCAAGGTCAGCTGCCAAAGCAAGCTGCAGCCAGAATCTGGGAGAGTACATAGACCTGCAGCAGCTTCCAAGTGCCTGGACTGCTGAGCTAGTGAATGCTGAGGAACCAATTCCTTTCGTAAGCAAGGCTCTCAGGGGCTCGCATCTCAATGAAAGGTTTACACTTTTGCACCCCTGAGCTTGTGATAAGTGAGGTCTTGCTGATTTCTGAAATGTCCTCAAGGCATCTCTCTTCTGGTCTGTGCACAAAGTACTTGGTTTCTTATTAATAGTGTTAATTTCTGTAGCAGCTCAGCTCCTCTGGCCTCACCTTTACACGTGGTCCCTTCTATGCGGAATTCAAGTTTTTCAAATTTGTCTGCTCTGCCTTTTGTCCCCCATTCTCATTATAAATCTATCTAAATGAAGCCAGAAGCACCATGCCACAGCCTGAATGTTGGGCTGTTTTGAAATTTCCTCTGGCAGATTAATTGTTCTATGGCTCCTAATCTCAGTTTCTGCAAAGTTTCAGGACATGGGCAAATTTAGACAAGTTCCTTGCCACAACATAACACGATGGCCTCTAGTCCAGTTTCCAGTGAACTCCTTGTTTCCTACTGAAACCTGAGTCTCACCTTTACTGTTCACATCCCTCTTAGCATTCTGGTCTTCTGAGCTCTGACCACAACCATGCATCACACACTGCTTACTGCATTCTAAGGCTTGGGAAGCTGGCATCTCCAAACTTTGCCAAATTCCTGCAGCAAACCTGTTCCAAGGCTTCTAAACCACAAGGTCTGTATAATCACAGCAATAATCCCACTTCTCTGATAGCAATACTGTCTTACAATACCCAACACCCACAGTTTACAGGAGAGGGTTAGATTCACTCAGTTTGGTAGTATTCAGGCTCCAGTCCATTGGTTCCAAGGCAGGAGAATCATGGCAGAAAGGTGTGGCAGAGCAAAGCTGCTTAGTTCATGGCAGGTAGGGAGTAGTGTAGAGCAGGAAACAGTGTCAGAAAACAATGGCAAAGGACTGTATATATACCCAAGGCCACACCTTCATGACCTAACAAGACACACTTAAGAGTACGCTCTGCTGATCTACTAGGTGTTTCTAAATCCAATGAATTTGACATATCAGGATTATCAGTTCCCATAAGCTATATGACACATATTGTTCTGAAGATTCTGTCTTTATCAAGACATGTGTCTGTCAGTGATTTGGTAGAGTAGCCTGACCACAAACCTCAGCATATTAGAAAGCCCCAAATGAATGTCCACCCTAGTCCTCAAACAGCCCAAGGATGATTGGAGCCTTCAGCTTTCAGGAGAAAAGAAAGGCACACAGGGCCATATATCTGAGGCTATATTCTGGCAGCTTGGGCCTCAACGTGAGGAGGGATGCCCACGGGAAAGTGGTGACCTGCATGTCATTGCTCAGCCTGGTTTTGCCCAGATGTGATTTACACAGCTGCAACCCTCATGCCACATAGTAGATACAGAATTCTCAGCAGACCCTTCAGTAACACCAAATTCCCAAATCTTGAATTTGGTGGCACCATGACCACCTCTTTTTGTCTGAGGCAAGCTGTGTTTTCTGATGTATTCCATATTGCTCATGAATGGGAGGAAAGAGTTTAAAGTTACCATAGGGTCATATCCACCCATGAGGTTACCCTAGGGAAAGAACCATATGTCACTCTTCAGAGCTAAGCAACAACCTACTAGCAAGCTTGTGGCAACAGAAAAGGAGGGGATGAAATAAAAGGAGTATCCAGATCATTGTTTGGGAATTGGATGGAAAATGAGAAGTTGAACTCAACAGTTCCCCCAGATGGATCAGCAGGTCAGAGGAGGTTTTCTAGGATCAGTCTATTCCTGGCTGATGTCAAAAGAGCAGGACACTAACAAGAGCCTAATCGGCAGTGATTAACTTAGGGAAGGCTTCCTGCTTGCCAATGATGTGCCATTTTGCTGACAATAAAAGAGTGAACATGCAGAATCCAAAGCAGGAGGCACAGTCTGTGTGGCAGGCCAGTGCTGTCGGCTTCTGGGGACATGGCCACAGCACTGCAGGTGCCTCTGGGAGGGCTGGTGAGGCTGCTGCTCTTGGCATGTGTCACACTGAGGGCTGAGTATGGGAAGGTGCTGGTGGTCCCCACGGAGGGCAGCCCCTGGCTCAGCATGAAGGACGTTGTGAGGAAGCTCCATGCTGCAGGACACCAGGCTGAGGTCCTGGCCCCAGAAGTCACAGTGCACGGGAAAGGAGAGGACTTCTTCACCCTGAAAGCCTGTACCTGTCCCTATACTGAGGAAGAATATAATCAGCTCTTTTTGGACAGCACTAAATTGATCTTTGAAACTGAGAATTATCTAAAGATGTTTTTTAAATCTATGACAACTGGGAAGAAAGTTTCAGCGATCTATGAGAGGTCTTGTGTGCTGATGCTGCATAACAATCCCCTGGTCAGCCAACTGAATTCCAGCTCCTTTGATGTGGTTTGAACAGACCCTCTTAATCCCTGTGGGGCAGTACTGCCTAAGTATCTGTGTATTCCTGCTGTCTTCTTCCTGGGGTCCATACTTTGTGGCTTCAACTTTGATGGCACACAGTGCCCCAACCCTCCTTCCTATATTCCCCAGTTGCTCACATCGTACTCTGACCACATGACTTTCCTACAGAGTCAAGAACATGCTCTATCCTCTGGCCTTGAACTTTTGCAACATGTTTTTTGTTCCCTGCAAGGATCTCCTCTGAGTTTTTGCAGAGAGAAGTGCCTCTGGTGGATGTTTTCAGCCATGCTGCCAATGTGGCTGTTCAGAGGGGACTTTGTGTTGGACTACCCCAGGCCCATCATGCCCAATGTGGTCTTCATCAGGGGCACCAACTTTGTCAGCAGGAAGCTGCTCTCTCAGGTCTGTATGGGTGCCTTTGTCCAATCAATCTTCCAGCAGAAAGTATTTAAAAGATACATTCAATTGCTTACTTTCCTACTCATGTTTCCAAAGATGTGTACCTCTTCATCTGTACCAGTCTCTGGTGAAGTAATGACTGAGGTGCTCATAGTGGCATACCTAAAATCCACAATGTCTGCTGAGAACAGACAGGCAGAGGTTAGAATCTGGAATAGACCAGGGGAACAATTGTGCCTCTTTGTGACCACCTCACAGGGCACAGGATGC
>NW_004624847.1:157478-193556 GCF_000247695.1 Heterocephalus glaber
GGTGCTGGGACCAGCTCACCTTCTCTGCCCTAGGAGCCTGGGATGGAGGTGGGGAGCTTCCTTCCGGGTGCTGGGACCAGCTCACCTTCTCTGCCCTAGGAGCCTGGGATGGCAGTGGGGGAGCTTCTTTCTGTGTGCTGGGACCAGCTGAGCTTCTCTGCCCTACGAGCCTGGGATGGAGGCGGGGAGCTTCCTTTGGGGTTCTGGGACTGGCTGAGCTTATCTCTGGAGCTTTTTCTTGTGGTGTATTCATGTACATCAAAGAGGAGGCCTTTGAGGAAAGGTCAGTATTTAGGTCCCAAAGTAGGGCTTTAAGGATTTCCAGGAGGGTAAAGGTGCAGGATGGTGACAGGCCTTGGAGCTTGAGGATGGAGAAACTTGACATAGGAAGAGAAGTGCTCCTAAAGCTATTGGTCTTTCACCCCCTGAGAAGGCATGGATGTTGAGAGAGCCCTTGAGAGAAATGAGAGATTGGCTGAGTGATCTTTCAGTGTCTAGCTAAGAGAGTTAGGCTCTTGCAGTCATCTTAGATTGCTGTGTAACAGATTGCCACTAACCCAGGGGCTTACAAGGGCACCCACTCACCATACCATTGTTTCTGAAGGCCAGGAGTCTGCAGGTGGCTTGGCTGAGTCCTTCAGTCAGGGTCTTAGGGGTTGAAGTTGAGATCTCAGTCGGGCTACCTTCCCTTCCGGAGCTCAGGGTCCTCTTCCAAGAATGCATGGTTGGCAGAATTCCATTCCTTATGTTTTTAAAATGGAGATTTCCAGCTCCTCCCCACATGGCCCCTCCATAGGCATTTGCATCATGGCTTTCTTTAAGGCTGGCAGGCTGTCTGCCCTAATTCTGCTAAGACAGAGAATGTAATCACAGGAGCACCTGCCCATCAGTTCTGCCATACAGTGTCACCTACTCAAGGGGGGACTTTCCACAAATGCTGCTGTATGTCATCCAGTCAAGATGGGACATTTTGTCACCTTTGCCATGTTCTGCTGGTTAGAATCAAGTCACAGGTGCTGCCCATACTCGAGGGGAAGGGTTTAAACAAGAATGTCCATCAGGGAGGGCCAACTTGGAGGATGTGGCTACACTGAGTATTTTACAAATCTAACTTGTCTCAAAAGAACTTGAAGAGGAAATGGCAGAAGCAGCAACAGACTTGAGTGAAGATGAGTTGGTGGAAACAGAGGACCTGCGACCCCCTGAGTCAGGTGGTAAGGAAGTCACCACATGTCTGCATCCTTGTCTGAACTCACCGCCCGCTCCCTCCTTGGAGGCAGTCAGTCCCAGCCTAGGTCTCAGTTTCTCCAGCTGCACAAGGGAAGCTGGAGCCATCCAGGTATAGGGAGGCCAGGGAGCTCTTCCTGTGAGAGTAACCTGTGTCATCTTTTTTTCAGGTATCTTCCAACAAGTCAACAACCTCCTGAACATCATGGACAATGAATCACCAAAGATGGACACTGCCCTGGCAGGTGTAGACATTCAGAAGACCCTGGCCTCAGTGATAATCACAGATAAGGCAGCCATGGAGCCTGCTATGGTGATGAATATCCTCATCCACTGCCTGCAGGTGCCAGAGGTGGGGCCGCCTCACCCTGGGCAGCAGCCTCCTCAGAGTTCACAGCTTTGGCTGCTTCTACCTCCACCCAGCACACATTTCCACCCATCACAGAAATATGCATGGTGGGATGGAGAGGTGGGCTACACTGGGAGATGCCTTCCATGGGCCTTGAACACTCACTTTAAAAGCTCTCCCTTGTATTGTGACCCATGGGTTTGGGAGTCATTTGGATGTGCTCTGGGCTCTGGAATGCATCAGTCTTCTAAGGTTGCTCTAGCAGAGTAACACTGAGTACAAGGGCTGAACGACAGAAATGTATTTTCTCCCAATTCTGGAGCCAGAAATCCCTGATCAAGGTGCCAAAAGATTCGGACTTGCAGAGGGCTCTCTGGCCTGCAGGCAGCTGCCCTTTCATAGTCCACACAAGGCTTTTCCTCTGGGCAGGCAGAGACGGACAGCACTCTTCGGCCTCCATCTTATCTTATGAGGAAATATCATCCCCACTGGATGAGGGCCGCACTCCTGTGACCCACTTAACCCTAGTACCTTTCAAAGGTCCATTCCCAAGTACCCTGCAACTTGAGGCTTCAACATTTGAATTTTGAGAGAGCGCATTTCAGTCCTGTTTGTTTTGTTTTGTTTTTGTATTGGAAACGCATGCTCACGGGCAGTTTTGTACTATCTCTAGCAGTTGGCTAACTCTGGGAAGGGCGGTCTCTCCTGGACCAGTTGTCCCCAGATATCAAAGCATCAGAAAATATAGAAAATAATACTGATGAAAGCCTAGGCCCCAACCAGAGATCAGTGGCAATGAACAGACAACAGACAAGTTGGCATATTTTCAAAAATTAAAGTGCATCAAAGATTCTTATGCATTCCTTAATTAGTGAAGAACCAGTTATGTCAAAAACTGTATGCATGAGAATATTACCAATGGAGATTTACATTCTTTACCAGACAAATCCATTTGCACCACCCTGAACGGGAATCATTTTCAATGCTGTGGAGAGAGCATTTGCATTTCAATCCTTACAAAGCTGCAGAATAGACTAGGCAATGCAAATAAAGCAAAGACTCCCTCACAGTGCCTGACAGTTCCTGGCCATCTGCCAGGCAGCACCAGGCACTGCTCCACAAGGCCACCCAATGATCACTTTTACCAGTTTCCAAGTTTTCACTTTCTCTCTTGTGATCATAAGTGTTCTCCAAAATCCCCTCCTTTCTTCCTCCTTTATCTTCTCCCCTGCCTCCTCCTTCCTCCCCTCTCCCTTCCTTCCTTTCTCTCTCTTTCTTATTTCTGATTAACACATTATAATTAGACATATTTCAGGGATACAATGTGATCTTCCAAGTTCTGTGCACTATGTACAATAATCAACTTGAGTAATCAGCATATTCATCACCTTAAATTTATCATTTCTTTCAGAGAAGTACATTGGAAATCCATGCTTTGAGGTACTGCACTATTGCTAACTATATCCACCCTCTTGTGCAACAGAGCACCAGCACACACTCCTCCTCCTGAACTGTGCCCTTGCAGCTCATCCCCCATCTCCTCTCTCCTCCGCCCCTCAGCTCTGGTAACCACCACTTGACTCTCAACTTCTCAGAAAGTGGCTCTTAGCTTCCACGTAGGAGTGAGATCATGCAGTCCTTGTCTTTTTGTGCCTGGATTAGTTCACATAGGGCAATGTCCTCCAGGCCCATCTATGTGGTCACAAATAGGACTTCATCCCTCTATGCCCGAGTAATATCCTACTGCGTACATGGACCACATTTCCTTTATACAGTCATCCATTGATGGGCATTTAGGTTGACCCCATTTCTTGGCTATTGTGAATCTGATTATTGAAGATTATCCTTGATCACAAAAAGGCTGGCCTTGTAATTTGCAGAGCCATTTATATAAGGTGCAGTCAGAAATGTTAATTAAGCATTTAAGCCTCCTTCAGTGTACTCTGGAAGGCCAGAGCATGCATTCCCCATGAGGTGTTATTGCCTCCCAGAGAAATGAAGAAAATTCTACTTTTTAATATATGGTATGTATACAAGCACATGTATAGTATAATTGTGCTATTAAAATTTCATTGGGGAGAAATTGGGGGAAATGTCTAAATGGTCTCCTTGGAAGGCAGTAATAAAACCCTAATAAGAGCTGAGAAACACTGGGCTAGAGCCATGCAGTGTGCAGTAGGCTACAGCAGTAACTTTGTCCAGGAGTTAGTGAAAGGAAACTCTTGCCGAATCATAGTAGCCTTTATTATTTACTATCCCAAGACGAGGTAAGCAAAACTCAGACTTCCGTAGTGCATTTTGCCAGCAGAACTTATAAATCTGAGTGAATTCTTCCCTTTCTGGGGTCCCCAAATGTGCCAAGGATTTGGACCTCCTACCATTTTCCCAAGGGCTTGGCAGGCAACAGCAGTCCTTGTCTATAGACCCAACCGCTCTTCCCTAAGAGTGGCTTGTCTCAGCTGACCAGGTCAGAGTCATCAGGGAACAGCACTACCCAGGGACAGTCTCAGTGCACAACGTGTCTGTCCAGCCTCACAGTAAGCCAGGTCACTCTAAACATTGATAAATACGGCCCAGGTGGAAGCAAGAGAGGAGGAGACCGGATGCCTGGTCTGAAACGCTCCCTTGCCAGGGCACAGGGCAGGGTGAGCCTGCTTTCTCAGACCTTCAGGATGGTTGGTGTCAGGACCTCGTGCCAACAGGCACCATTTTGGACAGTGCAGTGTTGGGACAAATGCAATGGCCTTAGAGAGTCAGACAAGAACAAAATGGAGCTGGGGGCCTCACTTTGCCCAGCTGCACATCTGCTGTGTGACACAGGGTGGGCCCTTGCCCTCTCTATGCAGACCCTTCTGGGCACTGCTCTGCAGGTGGGGACAGCCTGTCTTCAGGATCTGATCCTGCAAGGCTCTGGTTTACATTTTTCAGACTCAGAAAAAGCCTGCTGTTCTCTACGGCTTCCTGCTGGAAACGATGAGCTACGTTAAGAATAACTTGTCAAGGACCAGAATCGTTGCCTGCAACTTGGCAGGTGAGCAGATGGATGTTGTGGGGTGGACCTTGTGGGTCACCTGGTCAACCTGGGTCTGCAGCGGGAGGCAGACAGGTGGCAGAGTCAGGTGTGAGCGCAGGCCTAGCTGGTGCCCTGTGCCTGGCCCACCGAGCTTCACTCCTGCCTGGACTTCACACCTGGCTGACTATGGCCCAATACCACCCACTGGTGTCTCCAGCTGGGATGGTCACAGCACATCTGCCACTGACCACATTTGTGCCATGAGGACTTCTTTGGCTCTGGTTTTAGGAATTATTATGAAGCAGCTGTCTGCCCATTATGTGAAGAAGCTGGACCTGCCAGAGCTACGGAATTGTAAGTGGGGGTGGTCCACGCCGAGGTCCCAGCCAGGTGACCCTGCTGTGGGTTACTTTGGGGGAGCGATGGATGCACCTGTGGAGGGCTTTGCAAGAAGACAACTACTGGGTGGGCAGAGTCGATTTCATCCTGTGTTGTTTCCCCCATTTGTGACTGAGCTGCTTCCATCGGACTCTGCACTCAGGTTCTGTGGGTGGCCCTCCTGTCCCCTACTGGGGACTGAAGTCCTGGGGAGGGGCTCTGATGGGTGTGGGGCACAGCTCAGCCTGCTGACTTTTGGCCTTGCATCCAGGAGGTTCCGAGGTGGCCCTGCCCAGTGGTGTCCTGCCTTGGCCTACAGTCAGCTCAGGGGCGCTGCCCACAGGGTGTATGATCTTGCCCTCAGGCTGACCCCTTCCTCTCTGTTCTCAGCTCTCCAGGAGCTGCAGCTGGACTCGGACCCTGGCGTCAGGGGGGCAGCGCTGGAGACCCTCAAAGTCCTGGACAGCTGCAGTGGGCCTTGGCTGCCAGCTCTGCCTGAAGGAGTGTCCTAGGTGCTCCAAACATGAGATGTGATTTGTGACCTGAGAGCCGAACCCTTCTACAGCAATGCAAACAATTTTTAACTTAGTTTTTAATCAAAACCTTGCAAAATAATCAGTAAGCTTTTCTTTCCTCCTGCTGAAATAAACCTGCATTGCCACTGGACTGCAGGGTCCTGACTGAGGGTATGGCATCCTAGAGCCCAGAGAAGGGGCAAAGGGAACATCAGCTGTTATGGGCCACTTCCTTTTTGCTTTGCCCCAGAGTGTGTCAGACAGCAGTCAGCCCAGAAGGTCCGAGCCCATCTGACTTCCTGTGCATGGCTTCTCATGTGCTGACCGTGTGCCTGCCCTGGTAGCCAGGGGAGGCCAATCTACTGCCCAGCCCCTACCTAGGGACCTCATTCCTAAGGAAAGCCAGGTGTGCACCCAGCTGACCATGACACAGGGCTGCAGCCAGGGTGGAGGACACAGCAGCCCCCAGGCAGGGTCCCTTGGCCCAGTGGGCCTCACAGAGGCAGCGATGTCTATACCAGGCCTCCCCTCACCCTTCCTATGGAGGCCTCAGGGTATCAAAGGTGTTTGGGCTGCTGAAACGGGCCAGCGAGGGTGAGCAGAAATGGCTGAGAGCTGAAAAGGAGAAATCAGTCCCATGTCCAGGAGACATGGCGGGGAAGAGGGGAGGAGACAAGGAAGAGATTCCTACTCTAAGGCCATCGATGGAACAGTCCAGTTACCAGTTACCAGCTGTCCCACTGCAGGCACTGAAGGCAGCGCCAAGGGGTCCCCTCAGAGAATGGGGGTCTGCTCTGCAGCCCAACTTGGCCTCCATCAGGGCTTCTCTAGATGCTGTTGGAGGATCTTTGTGGCTCTTAAGGAACAAATAGCAGAGCTATTTCCTCCCAGGCAACGAGATGCCTCTGCTGACCGTGAGAACCGCTGGCACAGCTGGGAGGGGGGCAGTTGGTTCATGCGCACATCTGTGCAGCCAGAGCCCCGCGCCTGTGTGGATCACAGATGAAACGTGAGCAGCAGGACCTCAGACCACCTAGTACTCCTGATCCTGAGAAGGTAACGGCAGCCAGAAAAAGTAAAGGGTTCAGCTCTCTGTCCATGGAAAAGGGTAACTTCTGAAGAGTAAAATGCCAAGGTTAAATGAGAAATCATAGGTAGGACTTATTTGCAATAGATACAAAACTGGATTGGCTCGTATAGATGGATTCAAATCCAACAAGAGGAAGCAGGACAGTGTTCTGAGGACCCTAGACAAGCCAGGTCCTCAGGAAGATGTGCTGGACCTCACGGGAGGCAGATAGCAAAGCATAATGCTGTAAGTTCACAACCACCACGGTGGCACCAGCCCCAGAGGCGGTGACATGAGGAAACCCCCTTGTGCTGGGCAGAGCACACCGGGAGACTCCCGGAAGGCAACGAGAAAGGTGCAGAGGCGCCGCCCACCGGTGCTCCTATCCCAACATCTGGGACACGGGAGTAAACTACTTACAGGGAACTCTACCGACAAGAGAAGCCCAGTGGATTCTTTTTACGTTGCTATCACAAAATACCTGAGATGAACTAACTATGCAGAGGTTTGCTTAGCTCACTGTTCTGTATTCACGGGCTTGGCTCCCGCTTCAGCTTGTGCCTGGTGAGGGTCTCGAGGTAGAAGGTGGGGCAGGGCCAGACTTGTGTAATCAGCCTCCTACCCGAAATGCCTTCATCCTTTCCCTGGGCAGAGGTCCCTCGCAGTTTCCAACGCAGTTCTTAGGGTGACACCTTTAACCCAGCACCTACATGTGCCAGTTCCCGGCAAATGCGAACCTGTAAGTGAACCAAAGCTGCAGAACCACAATACCAAATGCCTTAAGTGCAAGTTAAAAGCAGACACTGTACCAGTTTGGGGGTCCTTTACCTGCAGACTGGATAACCCCCGCCCAACCCCTTCCCCCGCTGGATGCTGAACATCAAAACCTCTACCTCCTGGGCCCCGCAGCAGCCCCTGGCCAGGGCGACGGGTTTCCTGGTGGAGAGAGGATGACTGTGTCCCAGGAAGCGGCTGGCCCAAGGAGAGCTCCAGAATGAGGGGCCCCATGAGCCAGTGCCCACTGCCACCTGTTCCGTGTGGCCAAGGCAAGTCCGGGCCCAGCTGTCTGCCGAAGCTGCCCCCCAGTTCCATGTGCTGCACACTGGTGTCGCCCCACCAGGGTGGAGCCCTGACCCCGACACGATGGTACCCAGGCGATGAGTCACCATGTTGGGGCCTCAGGAGGGGCTGAGTGCTCTCACAATACACCAGGGCCCCTGTCCCTCCCTCCTCCCTGCACACAGAGCTGCCCACGGGCCAGCATGGCACCCTCACCAGAACTGACCCTGCTGGGGCCTGCCTTGCAGCTTGGGACCATGAGACCATAAGCTCGTTTCTAAGCCTCTGGCAGCCTGGATTGACTCAGCCTGTTATGGTCTCAGTGATACACAGTGCCCAGGAGCAGGCGACACCAGGAGTGAATTGCTGAGGCAGGGGGAGGAAGGGACAGTGTAATCTCTTTGTATCTTCAGCCTTTTATTGAAAATAAAATTATAACAGACAGCAGGGTATCAACAACTACTGCTCCAGATGGTCAGGTCATGGATTTTGCCACTGTTCTTCGAATATTAGAAATAATTCATTAAAATATGGTGTCTTATCATAAACACTCAACAGAAACATGCGGTGGTGACAGTCACGGATGCCCTGTGGCTCCCAAGCGTTCTGGGACTAACGCGGATTGCTGAAACACAACACAGTTTCATCCAAATCCTGTCAGGCACTAGGAATTACTTTTTATGGGCGAGTAATATTCCAGTCTGCTGTCTTTAACATGGAAGAAACTATGTACAGGGGGATCTGAGTTTAAAAGATCAAGCAGCCATAGCTTCCTTCCAGGATCACTGTATCTAGGGTTTAAATGCAGGGTTTTCAACAAACATTCTAAAAAAAACCCAACAGGAAATAAAAGGGAGAATTCTCAGGACATGACTAAATTTAAAAGGAAACCTGAGAAAAATAGGCCTGGGCGGGTTGGATTTAGAAATTTAAATTGAAGCTGGGCATGGTGGCACATGACTATAATCCCAGCACTTAGGGAGGCTGAGGCAGGAGGATCGCATGAGCTTGAGGCCAGCCTGGGAGACCTAGTCTTAAAAAAAAGAGCGACCATATTCATATAACCACGAACTCAGAGTTCAATCTGATGGAGACAACTTCCCTGAGTTTGTGCTAAGGATGGATAAGTCAACCACATCCTCATACTTTCTTGATAATTAAAGTAAGGGCTGGAGGCACAGCTCAGTGGAGGAGCATTTGCTCAGCATGCTGGAGGCCTTAGGCCTAATCACCAATACTGCAAGACAAAAACCAAGAAAGCAGAACAGCTGGATGCCATGGCTCATGACTAATCCCAGTTATACAGGAGGCTGAGGCAGGAGGATGTGGTGGAGGAGGCCAGTCTGGGCAACTTGGCAAGACTTGAGTCTGGAGGAAAAAATTCAAGAAACATACAAACAAGAAGCACAGAGCAAGAGGGAAGAGGGTCCAAAATAAACTGGCTATACATTTTAATTTTTGAATTTTTCTAACAAAAATCATTTTTCTCTTCCATCCTGAAGGATATATTCTTTCCCCTAGAAGAAAAAGACAAAAGAAAATGATTTCAGTAAAATTCCACTAGAACCCCAAAGCCAGCCACCAAATGCTTCACTGCTTTATATTCCATTGTGTCCTCAGATATATGCGCCCATTACAAAAAACACCACTGGGCCAGGGATTTAGCTCAGTGGTTCCGCCGCCTGCCTCGCAAGCGCAAGGACCTGAGTTTGATCCCCAGTACCAAAAAAAAAAAAAAAAGCCACTGGATTAATAAAGAACTTAAGGAATCTTAGAATAAAAAGGGAACTCTCTTCCCACACAGGTGCACCCTAGTGAGCAAGTCCCTGGGATCTCAAATCCTGGCCCACATGGTGGTACACACCCACAATCCTAGCATTCTAGGAGGCCAGGCAGCAGGGTCACAAGTTCAAGCCCAGAGTGGGTAACTTAGTGGGGCCACGCCTCAAAACATAAGGCTGAAGATACAGTTCAGTTCAAAGGTCCTGCGTTCAGTCCTCAGTACTGAGACACACACACACACACACACACACACACACACACACACACACACACACTCTCTGTCTGGCCTGGCTCACACTGCCTGTGTGAATCAGAAGTTAGCAAGACGTCGCCTGTGCTTCTTGCTTGTAAGGAGTCCGAATATGAGTCAGGAGGCAGCTGTCTCATCCAGGGGTTCTCGTGGGGACCCAGGTGAGCTGTACAAAGGCACAGCATGGTCAAGGGCACAAGCATGGCTGATGCTGGCCACTGACCTTCCTCATGCAGTCACGGCTCATGGAGAGTTGTCCCTGCCCTGCACACCCACAGCGAAGGCCAGAGACCTGGTATCATTCTGGGGAGCTCTGCAGCCCTGCTGGGCACCGAGGGCAGAGCCAGGCACTGTCCTTGCTCAGGTGCGGTGACACCACTCCCGACATGGAAGGACACAGGCCAGAGAAGGATGCCCAGGCTGAGCGGGTGTCAAGGTGGGGGGCCTGGGCGCTGGCACAGCAGCACGACCCCAAAGGGGAAGGGCAGGAGGCCAGTGGCTGAGGAGCTGAGGACGAGGTGCAGGAGGACCCAGTGGGTAGAAGGGCAGTGCGACTAAAAGGCACAGGCGGGAGGGGCTGCCTGGGAAAAAGCCACTGAGGCTGAGAACAGAGGCAAGGAACCAGGGAATTGGGGTGTGGGGGCGGGAGGGAGCTTGGCAACAGCTCCGGGCTGTCACACAAGGTCACCTCCACAAAGCAGCAGCTGGGACCTGAGGCCTCAGAAGAGCCACAGCTAAAGGTCACCTGGTGTTGGTTTGTCCTGGGAAAGTCACATAGGCACAGGAGGGTGGGACTCCAGGCAGACAGGCCCAGGCCAAGGCCAGGGGAAGACGGTGCCATCATAGACAGCCGCCGCCATGCTGGCAGACAGAGCATCCACACGTCCACCTGCATTGGGGGCTGAGGGTCACTCTCCAGGTTCAGCATCCCAGGGTCTCCCGAGGTGTCCACCCTAGGCAGGGTGGGAGTGAGGCCTGGAGGTGCGCGAGTCCGACACCGGCCACTTGCTGCAGGCCAGAACCGGAAGTGGTCAGAAAGTCAGGATTTTCAGGTTGGTTTCACCTTACCACAGCTATTTTCTGAGGGTCCAATAAAGGAGCAGGAAATGCCAGACTGACAGATTAAAAGAGTAACAAACAAGTGAAGGTTTTTAGGAAAAAACCCTAAATCAATCTGATGGAAAATGTGTAATTTCTTTCCTTCAAGAAGGAAATATTTTTAGTTCCACCTTGATGCATTTTCCTCAGAAACATGTTCTTGATATAAACGCTGACTTTAGAGGAAGGAAAAGAATTTGGGGGAACTCCTGGAAAATGAACATTTGCATGAGTCCTGCTGGAATTGGTCAGAAGTGGCTGGGGTCTGGGGCGTGGCTCAGTATTCAAAGTGTGGGCCTCTGCTGCTAGCAGGCACGAGGATCCCCCCAAATAAACCAAAAACAGAGACTGATGCCTAAAAAGCCACTACCTCCAGAGCTGTTGCTCACATGAAATACCCAAACTGACAAGCAGGTGTAGACCTTTCTTACCCGTTGGGCTGGCAGGGGCTGAGCGGCTCCCCTGCTCTGGAGTCCACAGACCTGGGGGTCTGACAGCCTTCGTCGTTTTGCGGGGATCAGAGAAGCCCCCCTGGCTGTGCCTGCAGACACTTGAGCCTCAACTGCAGATGAGCCCGGTAGACTTCTCGGGAACCACTGGAAGCCCCAGACGAAAGTGTCCAGGCTTAATTCTCTACAGCTGTCTCCCACTGGGCACTGAACTTCCGCCCCGGCTTTATCTGCAGACACGGCAACACGTGACAGCACCTTCCCCTGCTGAGGTGATGTTTGGAAATACTTCTGGTGCAGACAGTCAAATTTTTCTTTAATTTCATCATAGCGACTCTTTGGACAGCTCGGTGGTTCTGTCCTTGGTACTGAAATAGCTTGGTTGGGCAACACTGCCTTTCTCACGGTTCCGGAATCGCGTCCTTGAAAAAGGTCACATGTCTGCAGAGAGTGGCCTGGGCTCGGTGGTGGATGGGTCTTGGAAATCGAGGAAGAGGAAGCCCTCTTTGGTGGGCCTCCACTCACTTCCACAGATCTTGTGCCCAGGTGTTCAAAAGTCTCACTCAGGCTTTTAGCTTTGGCTCTGCTGAAAGGTAGCCTTGGCCTGCATGTTTCCAAGCCCCGTGCACTGTCAGGACTCACACAGCCACCTCTGTACACGGCCAAGGCCCAGGAGTCTGAGCGTCCGGTGGCTCGAGGAAGCTGTTTCCCAGGATCTGGGCAGCATGCTTGATGAAGCTTGTTGAATTGGCTTCCAATCTCCCTGTACCGATTCTCTGCACAGCCCTGTGGCATTCTTGGTAGAGAAACTTTTTTCACAGGTGAAATTAACCATTTTAAGGTCATGAGTCGGCTTTCCCAATCCAGATGCACCATGTTGAAGTCTAAGGAAGTCAACGAGGAGCGCTTCCGGGGAGTCACCTGAAGCTCCTTCCAACTGGGGTCGAATTTATGGAGCTGGGGTTTGTTCTCGTCAAGAAAAGCCTTCTCCAACTCGAAGCCTGTCTTGGGGCAAGGAACATGAGGTAAGTTCCTGGAGTCTCCTACTGTCCCCCTCTCTCTCCTGGGCTCTGGGTAGGGTGTGGACCGCTCCTTGGTGCTCCTCCGGGAGGGCCTGGCCCCTTTGCAGTACGTCTCATTCATCTGCACCCCACTCCTCCGGGGCTGCCTCCTCCTGGAGCTCCAGTTCTGCACGATGAATGTTTTGGTGGAGATTATGCACGATGGCTTTGCGCTCAGCAGTCGACTCATGGAGTGCAGCATGCCCGCGTACAAGTCACTGATCGTCACATTGCAGATGTCATTGGCCTCAGAGGACTGGGTGCTTAAGCAGCTGGGACTGCTGGGGGCTATAGCCAGGTCTGCCGGGCGAGGGTGCAAGGGACCCCAGGCCCTGGGGGAGGGAGCAGGCTGTGCCGCATTACCGAGGCTCTCTGTCGAGTCGTCACCAGAATATCCTGGGGAGAAGCGCACAAGGTCAAGAAGCATCACCACTCAGTGCCCCATGTGTGCAGGCACCCAGTGCAAGAGGACATCCAGATCGCGTTTTTATTTTTAGGTACCAGAGATCGAACTCGGGACCTTGTGTTTGCGAGGCAGGCGGTGGAACCACTGAGCTAAACCCCTGGCTCGGATTGCGTTTTTAAACAATACAAAAACACAAATATTTAGGAACAAACTCTTTTCAAGATTCCTTCTTTGGCTATAAGAATTAGAGTTCTGCTCCCCATGTCACCTCAAAAGGAGTGCTCGTCACCTCTCGACTGTCTAGGTGGCTGTCACTTCAAAAGTGAAGGAGGACCAGAATCTCAGCACAAGCAAGGGCCACCCACGGGGAGGGACGAAGAGGGCAGTCAGGCTCCCACATTTGCTCTTTACCCAGCCTCCACTTCGGTTCCGTGTGAAATACTGTATGTATGTTTAAAAAATAAAACCAAACCAATGAGAATGGGAAAACCCTAAAGCTGAATGCAAAGAGGAAAAAAGTGAACCTGTATGTCAACTTGATAATGGAAAGAGCAAAAAGAACCCAGATGACTTTGGGCACAGGGCTCTGCATGTAGACCCTGAGTGGACACTGTTAGGATGAGGGAGCTGGCCGGAAATGTGGAGGAGTGTCAAGAGACGCTACTACCCTGAAGCTTTTTGGATGGATGACTGGCCAGGCAGGCACACCTTGTCGGGCCTGGTGACAGAGGACAGAGGAGAGGCAAACGTGGAACCAGGCACTCGGGCCAGAGGACCTGGGAGCCAGCCCGAGGTGCTTCTCCACCCTACATGCAGCACTACTTGAGCACCACGTGGAACGCTGGTCAGACTGCAACACACGCATCTTACAAAGGTCCACGATTCTTACAGAGCCCCAAACAGCAGAAAAAAAAGCAGCCAGAAGTCTGGGTTGCAACCACCTCAAGCAATCGTCACTGGACACCGGAAGTGCCGGGTGGAAGCCTTTCTGGGAAAGACTCCGTGGGGAGCCTAAGGACTCGGGGTCTTTGCAGTGAGAAGCTGGCTGGGCCCCACCTTGACTCCCCAGTCAGCACTGGTGGTACAAGCTGAGGAGATGTCCTGGGAGGACACAGTGTCCTACAGGCAGTATTTACGCCAAAAATGTTTGCCAGGAACCTAACCACAGGAAATAACCAGACAAATTCAAACTGAGGGACCTCTGCAGAGCCACTGGCCTATCTAAGACGGGTAACACCGTGAAAGATGATGACAGGAGCTGCCCTGGATTGGAGGTGACAACTAAACGCAGTGGGTGCGGCCCGGCTGGGTCCTCAACTGCTGCAGATGAAAAGGACCACAGGGGCGGGATGGCGTAGGGGTTGAAGCTGAACTGCGTCAGCGTTAGGTTTCTGAACTCACAGGAGTCAGGGAGGAGACTGACCCTATTCTAGATCCATGTGGAGCACTCGGGGATGCCGAACCCACGGACCCAGTGAGTGTACACTGCGTGTGCGGAGGGCCATGGAGCTGCTGGATGAGATGGGAGCTGCGAGGTGCAGCAGAAGGGCGTCCACTGAAGCACGCCCCTGCTCCTGGGCAATCAGAAATGCTCACACGGGCAGGCGGCGACGAAGAGCGAGTGAGCAACTCGCGTGCCACACTACAGAGGGAAAAATGGCTCCTTTAAAGTTCTGCACGCTTTCTAGGATGTGCAGGTGTCCCCGACAGTTTAAGATGATAAACGTCCTGGCGAACAACAGGGCACATACACAGCGCGAGCGGCACTGAGCTGAGCCCCATGAAGAGTGAGGGAGACAATCAGCTGCTCACACGTACCAGGGGCAGGCATGGCAGGCGAGGCCAGGAACAGGGCCGGCGTCTTCGGTGTGTCCTTCCTGACTCCCTTCGCTGCACCCTGGAATCAAAGCCAGTGATGACAAGCCAGCCGCAGGACGTCCAGACCCGGGTGCACGCGGGGTCCCCCACGGGTGGCCTCGGGAGCTGGCGCCCTTCCACAAGACCGCATCTCTGGTAGCCCCTGCTGCCAAGCATGTGAGTGTGAGGACCGCCCGGCCGGGCCTTGAGCCCCGGGGGGAAACTTGAAGAGCGTTTACTTTATGATTTGAGTCTGTAAACCAGACACAAGCAGCGATTACCTCCAAACACCTGGCACCCTGGAGCAGGATGTCCACTTGGGTCAGGTACTTCCTTCTTAGCTCATCTCTCAAAGGGCTCTGAGGCACTGCAGGCTGCCAGGAAAGAGCAGTCAACGTTCCTGACAGCTGCCAGGAATTCTGGACCATCCCAGCAAGCTCACTAGTTAGGGCACAATCTTTAGATGAAAGTCCTGGAAGTCACTTTCTAAGTCCCTGCTGTTAGCAGTTCAAGGTAGTGGAGCCCTCTGCAGGGGCAGTGGTGCATGACAATAACCCCAACACTAAGGAGGCTGAGGCAGGAGGATCTCTGTGGGTTCAAAGCCAGGCTAAATTACATAGTGAGACTCTCAAAATACCAAAAAGCACCCCTCTCCCCAAGTGGTGCAGTCCCTCAGAAAATTCACTGACTCAGTGTCTAACTCTAGGGAGTTTACCCAGGGCAACCACCCAAAAAAAGATCAAAAACACACCAGCTGGGAGGTACTTGGAACAGAAAAAATAAGACAATCTAAATGTGTGTGAGAGAGCTCAGACTAGACCCTCAGTAATAACCCAGCTGGTAAGTACGTAAGGAAAGAGGCTCAGTGCTCCAGCTCCGGGGCAGCGGTGGCTGGAAATCCCACCCCTCACCCGCTGGACACGGTCAGGACCCCCACCTCCTTCCTGTACCTGTGCAGGTTGGGCCAGGGACTCCAGATCAGAAGGGGACCACACACTTGCACGGCAGGCCTGGGCCTGCACCCCGGTTCTACACAACGGGCTCCCTTCCCCTCACTGCTGATGCCGACAAAACACAAAGTCTCCGCTGTCCTTCCCCAGGGTCACCACCTCGCTTTCCATTTAGACAATAAAAGTCACAGGACGGGGCCACGGCAGCTCTGCACGAAGGGCGTCTTTAGCGGAGAGCCGGGCACATGTTACTCTGGCACCTGGGAAAGAGGCTGGGGTGGGTTAGCTTCTGAGTCTCACCCATCCTGGGGGGGCTTTGACCGTGTGCAGACAGTGGACTCCTGGGGCACTCGGCACGGGATACAGCAAAGGTACTAATCGTTTGGGCCACTGACCTTGTGACCATGTGGGCTTCAAGGGTGACCCGGAAATACTTCCCGAGACACTGTCTCAGGGTGAGCCTGCCCCGGGCCATCAGCATGGCGCCATCAGTCAGGGCCCACAGACCCCGGGTGCCTGGCCGCAGAGTGAAAATCCTCCCGCAGTACTGACAGTCATGGGGCCAGCAAGGCAGGGCAGGACTGAGGGCGGTGCTGGCTGCCAAGTGCTAGGCTGAGGGGGACACGCGGCTCAGGGAATCAAGAGGGGACCAAAGACCAGGGGGTGGCGCTCACCGTCCAGGTGCAGGCGGACAGGTCCCCCAGGTCTGAGGCTGCCTCAGCGTCACTGCTTTCTGAATCTAGATGTAAACAAGGAAAAAGCAAGCCGGGCTTTTAGGAAAAACTACATTCTTACCAAGGTCGGATTTTGTATCATTTTGAGTGCGTTCTACAGTAAAAATCTCACTGCTTCAAGAGTGCTCCCTACCACTAAGGGCACAGCCACCTGTCACTGTCAAGACTGCAGGGACCGGCAGGACACACCTGAGTCACGGCACCAAGTGGGAGCAGGTTTTCCACCAGCAGCACCTCGGCCTGGGCCTGAGCCTGAGCCTGAGCCTAGAAGCTGAGATCCGCACCCAGCACTGCCCGGCAGACCCCTTTGATGGTGGGACGTTCTCCATCTGCTCCCCACAGTCACCAGGAGCCACTCCTGGAGGGGTGGGCTCACAAGGCTCGGGACTGGGTCTTCAGTGTAACTCAATTTCCTGTGAGCTAGAATGGCCATAGGTACAAGTGAGTACCACACACGACAGGGTAGCCCTCTTTCCAATCCTTTCAAGCAAGTCTGGGAAATTCTTGGATCTAAAGATTTAAGGAGTTAGCACTTAGGTTAATACCAGGTTTTTAAAAAATCCCATTAGTCAATATCCTCATTGAGATTTTCTTTCTAATCCTACCCCAAAGACGAGCTGTACCAGTCATATGGGACTGACTCATGCTACCGACTGTCTGCTGTAGACAAGGTGCCGGGACAGGAGCTGTGTGGCGGGGAGAGCGGGTCCGGAATGGTCAGCGTCTGGAGTGGTGACCACTCCTGCAATCCCAGCACTCTGGGAGGGTTAGGCAAGAGGGCTGCCAGTTTCAGCTCAGCCCGTGTAACTTACTGAGACGCTACCTCCAAAGAAAAAAGGGGGTAGGGATGTAGCTCAGCACAAAGGCCCTAGGTTCAATTCACAGTACCCCGAAAGGCACAGGAGGCCAATGCTCTGGGCATGAGGAATGAGGGAGGGGCGCGAACAGAGGCCAGGCAGTGGTGGGGACCTGCTGGGGCTGGGGGCCTGAGGACGGGCGGGTCTGGCCGCTGGCCTTCTTCCCTTAGACGGCTGGGTCTGGACAGGAAGGGAGCACACAGAGGCCGCCCGGTGGCAAAGCCAACCTGAATGCTTCACAGGAAGCAGGTGGGAAAGGGACGGAGCAGAGCAGCAAGCAGACAGGGACACGGGGCAGGGAAGACCCTCAAGGTACGCCTCACGTGCCACGGGCAACCGAGCAAGTCTCAGTGCTGACGGGGGCCCAGGCTAGCGGGGAGGCTGACAGGGCAGGCAGGGCCTGTGAGAAAATCGGGCAGGGCCAGCAAGATGCCCATGGCACGGGAAGGGAGCTCCCCGCGACCACGGAGAGGATGAAGGACAGCAGATGGAAGTGGCAGCAAGCTCTGCGACAGGAGCGCGTTCGCAACTGCCTGAGGGCAGCTGTGTCTTAGCAAACCTTGACACTGACTTTTTAAATGGGGGGCGGGGACCACAGATAGGCCTAACTGGGCCAGAGATGGCTCCCTGACCCTCCCCTGCTTGGGAGGCTGTGACAGGCTGCGTGAAGATGCCTTTAGCTTTTAAAACACCCTTAGAAAAAAGAAAAACCGACAATGAGGGCCCCAAAACTCCTAGCGGGGAGATCTGTTGGGCCAGGTCCCCTCGGCCTCCCTTCCGACCCAAGGCCACACTCACCCATTCCCGGGACCTGTGTGTGGGGTCGTAGACGCTTATCACCTTGCCCTGGCCCAGGGTCATCTGCCCCGTCCACTGGCTTCCCAGGGGGATCCTTAAGGTACAAAAATCAACAAAGACATGCTTGAGAAAGAGCCTGTCCTAAGCCACCGGAATGTCCTAAACCCATAGTCCTTCCCTCAACATAGGACAGGAAGCCATGCGAGGCTTCTGGAACATTCGAGCATTCGAGCCAGCAGATCAGCCAGAGCACATTAGGAAGCACCAGCCCTGTGAGAATAGGAGGCGGATCCTGGGGAGGCCCCCTTTCGAGGGGCACCAGCCCAGAGCTTCCTCCAGAAAGTCACCACTTGGCCCCAGTGACACTGCCTCGTGTTGAGGTTTGCTGTCTCCTGCCACCTCCACAGCGGTGATCTTAGGAGCAGGTTGAGCACTGGTTTTCTGGGAAAAAGATGAAGGCAGATTTGGACACTGTCACTGACAGTGATTCCAGTGAGGTTGTGGCTGTCTGAGTGGTGACCACAGCTATGCCCAATTTTCTAATCCCAAGGAAGGGTCTAGAAATTCTGCAGATACTGGGCAGGAGTCCTCCCTCATTTGAAGTAAAAACCTTAAATGTCCAGACAGAAACATTTTGTCACCAGGACCGTTCTAGCATCAGTCTGATGAGTAAAGGGAGTGTCCTCCGGTCTCCTAATCCCACTTCTCGGTATTTACTGCAAAGGAAGATATTTAGCCCTGGGAAGAGGTCCGGCCCTGGACGTTCCCGAGGGCTACTCGGGGTTTATAATGCAGCTGTTGGGACACAGTCACGCCTGCTCATTTACACCTCTCCTATGGGCGCTTCCCCTCCAGGAGAGCTGAGTAGCTACGACAGACACAGGGCTAGCAAAGCCTAAGATACTTACACACGGCCTTTTAAAGGAAAAGTGACTGAATTATGAAACGAATGAAGAGAAAGGTTTCCCATATACACTAACTGGAAAAGATTTTTAAAACGTGTGTTTTTAAACATGGATTATACACAGAGGTCAGGCTAAATTTAAGTAGTTGTATTTCTAACATTTCTATGGCTGAAATAATTCATCAAGAAGAAGGCTTGACTTTTAGAATTGCTGTTAATGCTGGGTAACCTTAACCTTGATGCTGTCACTTGTGGACACTGGTTTCCTGACCTGTGACCACAAGGAGGAACTAGGGGCATGTGAGAAGCATTAATAGAATACCAGACAACTGTGCAAAAGCTACCTGGGCCAAAGGCTGCCTGAGTAGTCTCCCAGTAGAAAGGCAAACTGTATTGGTGCCACCCAGTAAAATCATAATAGATCACTAGCTGCAGAGCCTTGGGATCATTTTGGGGATGGGGGGTACCTAGAAACCTTGTTCTCAAAAGGAAGAAAAACTCAGAAGGAAGAGTTTGTGATCCCCTACACTTTACCCTCTGCCCATCTCCCTTCTTTGCCTTTCCTTTCCCAGAGAAGCTGGATCTGGTCTTCTCTGTAAGGACTCAATAATGGGCTCCCAGCTGGGCCTATGGGAGGTCATCCAGCTAGCTCAGCCTCCCTACAGGAAAGCCAGTGGTCAAGAGCCCTGCGGCCCAGGATGGAGGAAACACAGGGCAACAAAGAGGCCAGGCAGCAGAAGAAATGCTCAGCAAGTCCTCAAACAGGGGAACAGGGCGAAAGGCAAGGAAATCAGGTGTCCTCCCAAGGTCTCCAGCAGCTTTTGGCACCAGGGTTCGCTCACACCAGAGCTCATTCACATCAGCACTTCTCCACGACAATGCATTCAAGCCATGTGATTTGACATGAAATACCTGGATTTGTCCTTTGTTTACTTCCTTCACTAGTTTTCCTCCCCAAATTCTCAATCCTTAGGAAAAGAAATAACAATAATCATTTAAGTTAAGTAATTCTCAATACTTAAGTTTTGTTTAATCTGCATTCAGAGAAAGCCAAAGTGACAGGTACACAAAGGATGTAATAGTAAAAGCAAGACGGGTTTCTGACAGCCTGTTGTTCATCTTTGTGAAGTCCAAGGTTTTTAATGAAGACTAGACCAATTTTTCATTAACAGAAATCTCTTCTACCTAGCAGGCAGAAGCTCGTCAAATTATATCACTGACCTGAAAAGTTAAATGAAAAGAGGAACATAGATATGCCAGGTACTGTCCTTAAAGTACACATTTATTGAGGGCAATATATATACTGCATTTATAAAATAAGCACATCTTACGAACAATCTAGACATAACAGCGCTTCCTCAGGGCAACCTGTACAGTGTACCAATGGAGCAAGCCCAAGCTCAGGGCAGTTTCTGGAGTTCAAGTGCACCTAGCTCTGCCACATACCAGTTCACAGAACCCAGCAATATACTGATTCTCTCCTGAGACCTCCTAGGGAAACTCAAGTTAGTAAGAAAGGAGGAACCTGTTTTGAGGCTTGAGATGGTTGTTATGATAACAGGAGCAAAACACACAGTGCTTTCTATGCTCCTGGTTCTATTTTAAACCCTTTCCAAGTATACCTCATTAAGGACTCACAACAACCCACCTATACATAGCTTGCACGTCCCTCTGAACATAAGGGACAGGGACTTAGCATGCTCATCCTACAGATGGACACAGGCAGGAGGACTCTTATATACTAGCCCAGGCCACCTGCCCCAGTGGCACAGCTGGGATGTGAACTCCAGCCAGTGCTGACTCTGTACTCTTGACCACTGTGGGGGTAGTGACGTTGAGCACATGGATTCTTGAGTCAAATCAAGGGTCTGCCATTCTGGTTAAGTGACACCAGCAAAGTGACTTCCCCTCTTTGTCCTGTGTCCATGTTTTATTGCGATGATTCTAAGAACAGTGCCCATCTTGCAGAGTTGAAAATCAACAATAAGAAATAAATATAAATATAGGTCGCATGGTAAGCTGTCAATACAGGCAGACAACTACTTCTCTGCTGTCTTCACCACGGTGTATTTGGTCCCAATCTATGTTCTACAGTGTTGTCTTAAATTGGGGATCAATACTACTGTACAAGGAGGCTCTGCAGCACTCAAAAGGCCATGCCACTAACTGTTTTCAGACTAAACAACAGAACAGGGACCTGTGCCATGAAAATGAGCTACAAGCTTGTTAGATACACAAACCTACTGCGTCAGTATCCGGTACTGCAGTTGGTGGCCCCAGGAAGCTGTGGGTTACCCAGCTCTCCAGAAGTCTTCTACATACTCAGGTGTGACTGCTGTTTGCATCAAACTGGCATCCCAAGAATTTTCACTGGTTAAATTAGTGGTATTCAAAATAACAGGGTTGCCCACGCTCATCCTTGCATGGACAGGCATCGGAACACAGTAAAGCTGGTGGATGGCACCCTCAAGGATGATTCCTTTACAACCCTGGGTCCTGCCCCAGACCACAGTAAAATTTGCTGCTAGAATGTTTTACTTTCTGCCTGTGTAAATTTTTCACCCCAAGTGTGGCTGGGTCAGCTAAACAGAAAGTGAAGACTTCAGTTAATTCAAGAGTGGGCCTTCTGAACCTTTTGTGCCTGTATATCTAGGGAGAAAGTGATATTTGCTTTCCGGAGGACGCGAAGGCATGTTGGTAGTAAGGCCATCTGGGAGGACGCACCCATATTCACTGCAAATCGTTTCCAGCTACTTATCAGGCAAATCCATCAGATTTAAGGCAGTTTACATCAACCATTAAACTAAACGGTTTCTTCTGAGTTTTCCAGTACAGCATTCAGAACCTCAAGAAAGATGGTTACATATAAAACGAGACAAACAGCCATCCTCCGCCTTTACTAGTGACCAGTGCGGCTCCGAGTTTCACAAGGGCTCTCCACAACCATTACCATTTCCACTCAGGGGAGATTATTGTTGTCATTCTCCTCATTTTACAGAAAGAGATTAAGACACTGAGCAGCTAAGCAACCGGCCCAAGCCAGCAAGCCAACTCTGCCGGCCAGAGGCACGAAAACCAAGACGCACCTATGTGTCAAGTACTTTTGCCGGACATAAATACAGGTTCAAGGGAACAAGTAATGTTTTGGTGCCGAGCGGGGGGAACATGCGCTACTTTCCAAAGAGGACGGGGCAGCGTCTCGAACCCCCGATGACACTGTTCACCCCGTCCACCACCGGTGCCGGGGGTGGGGCGATGGTTCGTACCCTGAGGCGTCTTGTAGGTCAGCGTGGACATCTCCACCAGCGGGGCGTCCTCGAAGGGGTGTTCGTACTGCGGGATGGAAGGGGCGTCCGTTAGGCCCCGGCCCGGCTCCCGGCTCCGCACCCAGCCCTCCCCGCAGACCGGGCCTCGTCCGCCCCAACCCTCCGCGGGCCGGTGGCTCCCACCTTCGCTATCAGCTGCTGCATGCGCCTCTGGAAGCGGCGGCGGCTGTCGCTGAGCTTGTGCAGCAGCGGGTCCTCCGCTGCCCACTCGCTCTCCAGGCCCTGGAGCTCCATAACGCGCGCCAGACCCAGAGCCCACTCGGCCGGGAACCCGTACCGCCTCTCAAACTCTGCGCGCGCCGCTCAACTAAACCGCTCCGCCCCCTTGCCCGACTCTCGGGTTCCTATTGGCCGGAGCGGAAGGACCGGGCGCTGATTGGGTAGTTCAAACGAGTTTCGGTTTTGACGCTTTCTCTCGCCAATCCACTCCTAGCTGCTAATCCCCGCCCCCTGGAATTCGCCAGGCGGAAATGGGGCGCAAATGAGCCGGAAGTGAACCTTGGGTTGGGCGACGTAGCAGCTGCGATCGGAGCCAGAGGGCCCCGGTGGTTCTTTGAGGCGTGTGGGAGCGCGTTCAAGCATTGTCTCGCGTATCATTCCTCCGCTTGGGCACTTGTGACAGACGCGGCCTGGAGACGCCTCAGAGACTTGTCTGGGTCTCCCCGCCGGGTGGGACGCGGCTCCACGCGTGAACCCCTCCTGCCAGCCAGAATCCGGTCCAGGGGGCGGCAGGCGGGAAAGAGCAGGCCGTTACCAGCAGCGAAGGAGGCCAGAAAAGGTTCATTTAGACTAAAAAAATTAAATTAAAATTAGAAATAAATCCCAACACAAAATATGGTGAAAGATGCTCCCCAGAACCATAAACACAGAACCCAGGAAAATGGGAAAATTCGGTATGTTTATTAGTCCCTCAGCCTTTCCCTTTCTATTTATGATTGCATATTCTGTTTCTTGATAGCAGTCTTGTAGTATTTTTCTAGCACTCGTAGGGAACTAGTTCAGTCTGTATGTTATGATTGGCAACGCTTTATGATTGATATTTTAGAAAAGTGTTTCCAACTTCGTAACAGCCCTGTTTGTGTGCATGTGCTGATGTGATTTCCATGGTATATGATTAATACTAAAAGCATTAACTGAGCACCAGGAGGTCCCTTAGCAGGGCTCACTGTCCTTTCATGCTGTCCTGAAAAAATTTGAGGAGGAGCAGGTGAGAGAAGCCTCAGGACTCATGTAAGTGTCCATAGAATGTATTGTATTGGGCAAGAGATATACCACCCAGACTCCTCTAAAAGATGCTCCAGCTTTCTGAAGTGCTGTCCTCCTGAGCCCTTAATTGGCAGCCTCTTCCCGGATTTGGTTTCAGAGAGCTGCCTCTCCGAAGGTCATGTTGCCCCAGGCTGCCCAAATCCAATGACTGATGCAGATGAGAATGTGTCGGTTGTGCCATTGCAGTCCAATGGGGGACAGCCCCAATGGGCCCTTCTGTCTCCCGAGCTGTCCAGGCTCCTTTCTTTCCTTGCCCTCCTTCGATGCTGGTCTGAAGGACTCTCCCTCATGAACTTCTGTACCCTAAGGAAATCTGAATCTGCACCCTGGAGACCGGAGCCTGCTGCAAGTGACCAGTGAATCTACACAATCTGCAGCTTTTCCAATTGTCACCAACAGCTGAGAGGTCTTCCTTCTCCTCCTTTGGGAGCATTTAGAAATTTATCATGCTGGACCTTGGTACGTTGTGTTTACAGTCATAATTTAGTTTTAAAACATTTAAACTGACACATTCAGAGACTTGAGGCCTTGGCTAAGTGTTTTCTTTCTCGTCCTTTTTCTTTCTTAAGTTTTGGAGAACTTTCTCTTCTACAGCTCTGATGAGTGATAGTGCAAAGGTTCAGAACTGGCCTCTTGTACTCTCTAAGGCTTGTTCCTCATCCCTGGGAGATCACTCACAGGCTCCAGCGCCTCACTTACCAGCTTCACAGACAATCCAAGGATCTGCCTCCGTCTCTGGGACTCATGAGCAGCTAGAGGGGAAAGATTTCTCAATCTCAAATTCAAGATGTTAACTGAAGTCAAAACCATACCTGCTTTAGCCAACCCCTTCTGAGCCAGCCAAAGCCCAAAGGTCATGTGCTGTCCTCTCTGGTTCTGACCTCCTCATTTTTCAGTTCTTTCTGACAGGATTTTGCTAGCCATGGTCTAAAGTGGTACCTAAGGAAAGAGAAAGCCTGCACCATGTTTCTAATTTGATGTTGTTCTGTACAACTGTAACCACCCTGGGCAGCCCAGACATGCCCTCAGGAACCTAGACAGGCTAAGCAAACTCCTTCCCCTGCACTTCACACCACCATGTACTAGGGGAGTATCATGAGTCACCTCCTTCACCAGCAGCAGAAGTTTCTGGATGCTGCCCCAGGAAACTTCCTTCCCAGGGCTTCCAAAGGCAGCAGAGGTCACAGTGCTCCACCCTAGCTGTAGGATCTTCTCTGGCTGCCCCTGCACAGTGCTCTCTGCTGGTGGAGCTAGAATTTCCAAATCTCAGAGTGCTCTTTACAATAACTGCACCTAGGAAATAGTGCTTATTAAAATTATTTTATGGCCAGTGTCATAAAATATGCCTGAATTTTGCTTCAAATAAAATAGATGAATGTATTCTGCATGGAGTTGCCATGCAAATAATTTTATACTGAAAAAGTGTGGAAATGTCACTTCCCATCTATGGTTGGAGGAGCACAGCTTTGGGCTGGTCGCAGCCTTGACAGAAATTGCCAGGTAACAGAGAGATGCTCAGTCTGAGATAAATTATGGACCAGAAGCACCAGGCCCCAGCTGCATCAGCAAAGGCAGAGGCTGTGAAATAGCAGATAGCAGTTGCTTTCCACAAGGTGGCAGTCAAAGCTCACAAAAAAACTGCTTGCTAGGGCCGGGGATTTAGCTCAGTGGTTTCGCTGTTGCGCAAGCACAAGGACCTGAGTTTGATCCCCGGTACCAAAAAAAAAAACCAACCGTGCTTGTTCCTTGATTTAATGAGTCCATTTCTTGAAATCTATCCAAAGTGAAGATTGAACTGGAGGACCTTTACTGAACCTGCTTGCATTGTCCAACACAAGAAGGACAATCGGGTAAGTGATGTTGGACATCTATCTGTTTTCCATTAACAATCATGTTGAATATCATAATTGTTGGCATCTAAAATATATATGGTTTTCATAAAAAGAGGAGACAACATGAACATAAGCATTATATAATTATATACCTGCATTTGAAAATATGCATTATATATTTTAAAGTTTTGTGACTACATATACTTTTCCTCTGGGGTTTTCTTTGGATGCTGATCTATTATTTTAAATACTGGTTTTCCTTAGCTGCCTTTTCTAGAATGAACATCTATTATGCAGTTATGTGTGTGCACTACTCATGTAACAACAAAGAGATGGCCAATTGTTTTAGTCCACTTTGTGCTGCTAGGACAGTATCTGAGACAGATGTAATTTATAATGAGTAGAAGCTTATTTCTTACAGTTCTGGAGGCTGAGAAGTCCAAGACCAAGGGTCTGGCATCTGGCAGGGGTCTCCTTACTGTATCATTCCATGTGGAAGACAGAAGGGCAGGAGAAGGGAAGAGAGAGCAGGGGGACAGAACTTGGTAAAGAATCCATTCCCACATTAATGAATGGGTTCCCTGGACAGTGGCATGGATCTGTTCATTCACCCTCAGGGCCTAATCAGCTCTCATTTGGGCCCCACCTCTCAATTCTTAAGAAAATGGTTTTTATTTTTTAAAATATGATAAAATGTTTAAGTTCACATTTTAAAGTTGGTGGAATCTCAGATTTATATAACATTTTGTATCCTTTTTGTTTAGGCAAAAAACCCGTCAGTATGGTCCCATGTTAACTTGTTTCACTTTTGCATTAATAACATTCATTTATGCAGTAGTCCTGAATAGGCATATGAACTTCTTGGCATTATTTTGTTTTTAAAAGAAAACACTATTTAATAAACTATAGCATAACCCCAAAATTATGCTGGAAAAGTATAAAAAGTTAGAGGGAAAAAGAGCTTCAGTTTAGTCCCACTTTTTGGTATGTCCTTTCTGTTTCTAAGATCATCATTTTTATTTTAAGTGGTTTAGTTTTAAGACGGCAGCATATTAACAAATTATTATCAATATAGGCTTTTCAATTTGTCCAAAATTATGCATTGTAAGTGGAATGAAGCAGCATTTCCAGTTGACACATGGATCTATGGGCAATGAGGTATCTCCTAAAAAAGGCTTGTGACAATTAAACCAACAAATGGTGGCAATGAGAAAACTATTGACAAAGGACAACCAGAGAATAGTCAACTCAATATATGCAGGAGTCTGTACTTTAAGTAAAAGAATGACTACCTGAAGCAGTACAAATGGTAACCAGGTACCAAGAAAACCGACAATGAGGTTGGGCAAGAGTATTCTTTTAGGGTTTACAGTGTAACTAGGGAGGGATGAAGAAGGAAAATATAAGATAGGTTCATTCATATAGGAAGTTATTTGAATAGCCTGTACCCAGGTAATAACTTCTGACCAAGAGGTTATAAAAGCCATAAATAAAATTATCATCATGGAAAGTGACAGGCAGTAACTCTGAATGCTGACATAGACAGGACATTGGTAAGAATAAATATTCTGTTCCTTCAGGCTTTGGTAGATACCTGGTTCTCCCAAAACATAAGCAAGGACTGAAGTCCAAATCAAAGTACTGCAAAGAAATAAAACAACTTCTGACATTTAGATGAAAGCTTGGTGAGTTTAGAGAAATTCAGGCAATAATCTATACAAGATATTAAGAAGACTGGATAATGCAAAAAGCCATAAGTAAAGGAAATAATTTGAGCAAAAAGGCAGATATGGTATTTCGTAAACCTAATACCTAGAAGTACAAAATCCCTAAAATAGGATATAATGGAAATGTTTACCAGAAATAAAAAATCAACAAATGCTAATGAAACAAAAACATTACATAAAATTTTGATAGCTGTTTTTTCTTCTCATTCCTAATGTGAGGATATTTAATAATATTTTCTCAAGTACGATTAAGAACAACAGACAAGTAGCATCCAAAGGCTGATTTGTTTGATGTACCTGGTACTGAAAAGAGCAGTTGTCAGCAGAAAAAGGTGTCATATTTTTAGTTACATTTCAGGAAGACCTGCTGAAAAATGCATGATAAAGCACTGCTTCACTTTGTTTTCCATTCGCATCCTGTAGTTTAACTTGACCTTATCTGAAAAAGTTCCATCACAGGTTCGAGGTACAAGGACACAGAAGCATAGCTGCCGACCTGAGACTGCCAGGCGGTGTTGCCTGGAGAAGGAGGCCTGGATGGAGTGACCTGGAGGGGTGGGTCTCTCCAGAGTCTTCCTTCCTAACCAGTGATCCTCCTAGTTTATTTTGATTATGCTGCCTTCAATTATGTCACTGTTGGTTCCTTGCATTTCATTCTGCTGTGCCAGAATGCTATGTAAGTTCTGCATTTGTGAGCCTGATGAATGGAAAGAGCATCCCTTGTCGCTATGGGTTATCTCCACAAGTTGAATGGGTGGTGCTCCTCATGGGGCTCCGGGCTGCACCTTCCTTCAGAGTCGACCACCAGAAACCACTTGTCGGAGCTCGCTCCCCACATCCCATGCAGGGGCCCCACCCAGCCCACGGAAAGGTCACCCCCACACCTCTCAACTCTTGTGGATTACAGAATCAGTTTGTAACACAGGCTTTTGGGGGTGCCTCCAAACCACAGACCAACCACGTGCTTTTACCTTTAGACAAATAAAAAACCTGTGGCTCCAAACATTCTAAAACTGCTGTTCGGCAGATACCAAAACATCTAGGTTAGTTTTTAAAATTCTAATAGGGTGGGCCTATCCTTCTATGACCTCTGCAGGATTTCAGCTGAAGCTTCAAGGACCCGCACTTAGAGGCATTTGGGGGCATTCTCAGACCAGAAGGTGTACACACCAGGCCCCTTGTGTCCTAACTCCATTTATCACTCATTTCTAGGGACAGTCAGTTTCTGTAATGATCCAAGTTTACTAAGCTCTCATTGCTGAATTTATTTTGTTAACTTAAGATTTGTGACCAAGTTCATCCCTTTGTTTAAAATAATTAGATCTAGATCTTTGTAGCAAATCATTTGGTTTATAGATAAAACATTTGGAAAATATCTTTTTTATTTTGTATTTGCTTTGCACGTGTGCATGAATGAATGTGTGTGTGTCTATATGTGTGTCTTAATTACTTTCTCATTGCTGGGACAAAATACCCAACATCCACAAGTTAAAGGAGAAAAAGTTTATTTTGGTTCACTGTTTGTAGAGGTTTCAGTCCATTGTTGGCTGGCTCCAAGGCAGGGTGGCATAGCAGAGGGGCATCATAGAGGAGAAACAGTCCATGGCAGGGTAGACAGGAGACAGCAAAAAAGCAGCAGCATGCCTCCCTTACCCTTTTATTCTATCTAGGCTACAAGCCGATTGGTACTAGGCCCCAGGGTGGACCTTTTCATTCATTATCCACACCCAGCACTACGCTAAACCAATCAGTGCACTAATTTAGCTATCACACACCCTTTTATCCATATTCACACACTCTAGATCCAGCTACCTCCAAAAAGCCCCACCTTTGAGGCTTTGAGGGAATATCTAGATACAACATCTAGATCTAACAATGTATGAAGTCTTATTTTAATTGTTTTATTATGTCCTGGATTATCTTGTGTCTATTGATCGCATAAGAACATGATCCTTGTAAACAGAAAACAGATAAACATGTAAGCTAATTCTATTCTGTACCAATCTAATCCAGCCTAGAAGAAAAATGATTGTGGGTCTGTTAGAGCAGTGACCAATTTATGAAAAGACAATTAGGCAAACTTAAGCTCTGGTCCCTTACACAACCTTCGAGGTGATGCTTGTTGTGTTGTATGTTTGTCCCTTTGCTCAGTCTATATTGTAGGGGAAACGATTATTGGGTCATTGACAGTACAGCTCATTCCTGGCCTCTGTTTGGTCAGCGTTAAACTACTAATTAAGCACCCATATGTGTGTATGGAAGGCTAGTTGTTCCACACTCTTTAACATTTAGTACTGTATGTTGCTTATATTCTAAGTGCAAGCTAGTATCTCATTTTGATTTTAATTTGTACTTCATTAATTGCTAAGGGAACTGAACATATTTTCCCATGATTTTTATATTTGTTTGCCTATTCATCCCTTTTGTCAATTACTATATGGATTGATTGCCTTTTTCTTTTGGTTCTGTAATTCTGCATATTTCTGCATGCCAATTTTTGTTGGTTTTATGTATATATTTTGTCATATATTTATAAGTGTTCTGCCTTTGTTTTCACTATTTTTATAGTACTTTTAGTTACTAGAAATTTTTCATTTTATGGAAATACAAATTTTCATTTTTTAATTTTTAGAATATTTTGGTGTCTCATTTAAGAAATCCTTTTGTTCCAAGGTTATAAAATTTGCTTCTCACAGTTAAACTTTTAAACTATTGGAATTGCTTTGTGTGTTTAAGGTAAGAATCCAATTCTTTTTTTCTCTAATGTGGATCCACATTGTCTCAGAAACATTAATTGAATAGTTCATTTTTTACCACTGTTTTACAATGCCATTGATTATTGTGTCTTTTCTGTAGGCAGTGTGCCCATCTCTGGATTCAGTGTTACATTTTACTGGTCTTTTTTCTAGCTTTGCACCAAATGTTATAGTAACTATCAAGCTGGGAAAATACCTTCCCCTCCCTTTGTTCCTCTTCCTTAGTGATGTTATTCTTGACCTTGGGCTTTCTTATATACATTTTATAAGTAGCTTGTTAGTTTCACACGCACAAATAAAAACTGTTGATGTTTTGACTAGGTTACAATTAGAGGATAAGGACATTATTGAGTCCTCTAATTCATTAACATGGTTTATCTGTCCTATAATTTAGGCCTTCTTAATATCTTTCAAAAACCAGAGTGCATTGTATTTTTCTCTATCAGTGTAATTTTTATCAATTATAATTTTATCAGTTACTCATCTTGCACCTTTCCCCCTTAGATTTCTGGCCTAGATGTCAGTCATCCACAGACACTTCCACAACCGTGTTCTACTGATCTGCGAGGCCATTCTTAATCCATTCAAATTGACATATAATGAACAGTGGTAGCCTTGGTGTTGCGTCCTGCTGATAAACAACAGCCAATTATGATGACTAGTAAAAGATCCGAAGTAATTACCAAATTTGTTATCGATTTTCTTTTTCTAAACCATCCTTAAACCATCTCTATGGGTTTACACCATCCTCCGCGTGGTCCAGGAGAGCAACCATGCCATCTGAATTCATTCTTTCATCAATAAAAGACTGGTAGATTTTGAAATTAGCAAGGGTGTGCTTGCTTTGTTCTGCAGCCCCTGTCAGAGACAGTTTTACTCTCTCTGGCTCTCTGTTTATCAAGTTTTTCTTAGATTCCTTTCATGTAATTTTTGAAGCACTTCTTGTTAAGCTTCTTTTGTGAAACTAGTTTCCAGCAAGTGATGGCATGTGACAATATCAACAGCCGTTATTGTATTTTCAGTATCTTAGCATTTCCACCAGTGAGCAAGTCATCAGTATTACCCTCATTCATACCAACTGTATTGCCTTCTATCTCCAGGTACAGCTGTCTCCTGCATCTTGTAAGTTTTGGAGAAGAGCTCATTATAGTGGATGAGGTGCTGGTTGATAATCAGGAGGGCAGCTGGAGGGAGATTGCAGCAGCTGTAGTTTAGCAGGAGCATGGAGGGAGGGGGAGAGAGAGGGAGAGAGAGGGAGAGGGAGAGGGAGAGGGAGAGAAAGACTTGGAGGAGGGAGGAGCTGGATACAGTGCTGGATACTGGTGTAACACCAGCACTCTGGGAGGCTGGGGCAAGAAGATCACAAGTTCAAGCCCCACCTAGGCAAATTAGCAACTTAGTGAGACCCTGTCTCAAAATAAAAATAAAACAATGTTGGGGATGTAGTTCAGTGCAAAGGCCCTGGGTTCAATTCCCAGCGCACAAAGAAAAAAAAGCCTTCTAATTTCTTGAGATAGGAATATAGGTTGTGGATTTTTAGCATTTTAGTGACATGAATTTTCCTCAGATTCCTGATTTAGTTATATCCCGCATATTTTAGGCTATATTTCCATGTTCATTCAATTCTGTGTTTTAAAAAATTTCCTTTGAGAATTTCTCTTTGATCATGGATTGTTTACAAATGTGTTGTTCAATTTCTACATGTGCAGATTTTTCTGTTGTCTTTCTGTTACTGATTTCCGTGATGGTGAGAGAACATAAACTATCTGATTTCAGTACTTTTAACTTCACCAAGGTTTGTTTGATGGTCCAGGGTATTCGCTATCTTGGTAAATGTTCCATGAGTGTCTGAAAAAAAGTGTATTCTGCTCATGCTGGGAGGAATGAAAGATTCCCCAAATCAATTAACACTATCAGTGGTGTCCAATGACCAAGATATTATTTAGTAAATAAAAATAAAGAAGAGTTTGATTGTTTCATCCTGTATATAGTAAAGGTGTTTCTTCAAATGAAGCAGATGAAAAATATTTGGTTCAATATCTGATTCTACTATAAAAATGACATTATCAGTTACAAATTAAACATTAAAATATTGGAAAATATAGTTACATTTAAAAGCTAAAGGAAGTCCTTCATAATCTTCCAAAAATGAAATAAATCTCACTAAAGTGAAGACAACAATTACTATGGGATTAATCAACAAACTTACATTATTTTTAAAAAACCTTCACGGTTTCATCATTGTGGTCGACAGATATGGATAGGGTTAACAACACTGACTTGAAAATTTATTATGCTAACTTAGAAGGCATTAAAATTATATGATGACTACACTTAAGATCTATATAATGGTATAAGATCAGATGAGGTAGAGTAAATTAACCCAAGCATTAACCCACATTTTTAAGAAGTATTAGATGAGCTACTAAAAAATGATCTTCAGAGTAAACTTGACTCAACCCATTTAATTACAGAAACTTTGGTTACAGCTAAGACTTCCATGTGTACTGGGTTGAAAAGCATTCATAGTGTATTAGAGCATTTAAAACTACACAATTAAGTGGGAGAGTTTCAGAATATTAATCCAGCATTTCAAAATCAAGCCAGTTACATATATGTAACAGACTTGACACAAGATGTAAGACGCAGGAATCTCACTAAATTTTATTAATAAAAGTTGTTTAAAAATATTTTACACTATTCTCAATTTACAATTATTATAATAATTCTGTAATATAAGGATGATAAATCTGAGTCATTAAAGTTATGTTTTGGAAAAAAAAGTTATGTTTTGAAATAATATACTTCTGGATTATTGTGTCCAGTACCTGACACAGCTTCCCTGCAATGGCCCAGTTACCCACAGTAGAATTTCCCCATGTGCTCTTGGGCAGTAGGTCATCCTCTGTTTCCCATTACCGATTAAAGGACATGGGGCTCCAACAGCTTCCTATTACTAATATCTCAACACTTGGTAAGATTTCAGACTTGTGATATGTCATTATTTCTCCATATGGTGCCCCTAACATAAGAAAATTCTCTGACACAGTTCTCAAAATAAAGCCCAAGTCATTTGCACAAATGTCAAGCTTCCTAATCTCTACTTTGACATCTACAATTTGTCTCATCATCTTATTTTTCCTTCAATTAAAGTTATTTTTACATTCCCTTGTCATTTTCATGAAAGTATGGTCCACTATTACTTGGCACTAGTTTTAAATTCTGGTGCTCATTAGTACTTCATATTTCAAATTCTAGTGTTCATTGGTACCTCAGCTACTTAGTTTTTTCTGTATTTATTTGTATAAAATGACTTTTAATCTTTCTTCCCTCTTCCTTCCTTCCTTCCTTCCTTCCTTCCTTCCTTCCTTCCTTCTTTTGTTCTTTGAATCCAAGGCCTCAGGCATGCTTAACAAGCAACTCTACCACTACACGCCCAGCCCCCCTTTATTTTTTTTATAGCAACTGAGCTTAGGTGTTTTTACTTAAAAATATATCAAAGCATTCTGAATTGCTTTACTTTTCTTTTGCATTTTTATTAGGATATTTTACTTAGAAAAGATTTTGTATATTTTGTACAGAAGCTTTACAGTATAGAGGCATTCTACTATTATTAATCATCATTGCAGTACCATAAAGAGATCAGGAAAGCCTTTCCAAGAATGACACCAAAGACAGAAAATGTAAAGAAGAAATATTTTTAAAAATATGAATACCAGTAGCTAAACTGTGGAAACAGCCTAGATGCCCATCAACAGAGGAACGGATAAAGAAAATGTGGTCTATATATACAATGAAATACCATTCAGCCGTAAAGAAGAATGAAATCATGTGATTTGCAGAAAAATGGATGGGACTAAAAGCCATTGCGTTAAGTGAAATTACCCAGACTCAGTTAAATATTACATGATTTCTCTTACATGAGAAAGCTAAAATATAAAGAATAAGTAAATAAGTAAAAGAAGAGAGGACAAGAATTGAGAAGGTAGATTTCTTGAGATTGGGAAGGGGACAAACGGGGAGGACAAAGGGAGATGGGGGAAATGGGATTGAAGTTGATTAAGATATGGCAAGTGCCTATATTGACTTTCCAAAATAAGCCCCATCATCATGCAAAAACAAATCTACAATTCCTCTTGAAGGCATATAGAAATGCACTCCATACACCTGTGCAACATATCTTTGGGGAAAGTTATCACTCTATTGAATTATTCTTGGCAATATTTTCCCAATACAAAATATCAATAAAAATATTCAAATAAAGTTAGAGGTAGAATTTTTGAATATATTTATACAGTAATATGTTATGGATTTGGATATCCAAATTTTGGGGAAAAATAAATTTACACTTCTACAACCAACCAAAATACATGCTAAGCAAATTAAAACAAATTATTAATAAATCAGAAAGAAAACAGTGTGAATACATAGAAACATTTTTAGTGATAAAAATACCTAAGACAATTTTACTGGGCAAACAAAAATATGAGAGATGTAATTGAATCAAATATTACAAGGGGTTAATAATAAGAGCATGTAAAGTATCACAAATGGCCCAACAGGGAAAAGGGGAAAATTCATAAATTGAAATTAACAAAAGATGGAATACAAATGATCCATAAACATATAAAATTTTCTTCCTGAAAAACTAAATTAAAAGCCATGAGTCATCATTTAAAGCCTGTCAAATTAGTAAAGATAAACAAAACAAATGTTAGCAAAGGTGTGAAGTAAATATTTTCTAGTACTTTGGGAAAGTACTAATTTGTGCAGTGTTTCCAGAGGTCAATTGGGTGGCATGTGTAAAAGAGCCTTCTGAGTGTGTTTATTCTGTGATGTAATGAGTTTGCTTTTTGAAATCTATCCTAAGTGACAAAGGCTGTCGGCAAGGGTTTAGCTGGAGGATCTTTAGTGAAGAACTAGTGTGCCATGTCCAGTATGAGAAGGGCAGTTGTGTAAGTTGTGATAGATACCTATCTGTGCTTCATTCACAATTTTGAAGAACTACTGGTGTCTGCAATGTATATTTTGTAGCATACAAGGAGATTCCAAACATATATATATATTACATAGCCGCATTAAAACGTATACTATATGCCTTAAAAATTTCAGTGGGCCTAGTATCAAAATGTTTCCAGGGTTACCTCTGAATGACAGCATAAAGGATCATGTTTAATACTCATTTTCTTTAGCTGCATTTTCCAGAATGAGCATCTATTATGCCATTTCAAGAGTACATTACTCATGTAATAAAAAAACGCAGATGGCAGTCATGTGTTTTTTCCCTGACTCTTCAAAAATCAGAGGCCCTGTATGTAGATGGGTCCCTCCAGTCCGCACACGTCCTGAAAGTGCTGCCGCGCAGCGGGGTGGCATTTTACCACCACCTGGCCTCACCTTGCAGCTTTTGCCCAGAAATGCTTCTTCCTGGGGAAAGCAGGGCTGCAGCTGTCTTTGGTGATGTTTCATGTGGGGGGAAATTGCTTTTTATTTTTCACCTTAGGCTTTTTGTGATACAAATACACTTTTAGGGTTATGATTAATGTGTTTTAATGGGCTACCCATTTTAAAAATCAATGAATATTTTTTGCATCAAAAATAGCAGGCAATTAGATTGATTTGGATGACCTATTTTTAATCAACCCCATTATTTAGGGTTCTGAAAACTCTCAGGGCTTCTTTCTCTGGATCATTCAAGGATCGACTCTTCTCTTATTATGTGTGCATAATTTTAAACATCAGGTTAATTGATAATTTGCCAAACCTTTAAAAAATTTATTCACCTTAGAAATGCTCTAGCTTTACCCCTCCCTCTTTTTTCTTTCATCAGCCCAGGAAACCTCTCCTACCTCCCAAGCTTTCCTGGGGTGAGTTTGAAGTATACAGATGATGCTTTGTTCTGTCTTTTTTGCCGTTTTGGTGCATTTATCCTTAACTCCAAGTTAGCTTGTAAGCTATAATGTTTATCTTCTTTTAACTATTTTTTCTTTTTTATACTCAGCTACTCTCACCTTTGCTTCTAAAATTCTTACTTCTCACAAGAAAGAAGGGTTATTCATATGTCTCCTTTATTAAAATTATTTCTCAAAGAAAGAATGGCTGCTATTAAGAAATCAACTAATAACAAATGCTGGCGGGGGTGTGGGGAGAGAGGAACCCTGCTCCACTGCTGGTGGGAGTGCAGACTGGTGCAACCACTGTGGAAGTCAGTGTGGAGATTCCTCAAAGAACCAGGACTAGAGGTCCCATTCGACCTAGCTATCCCCCGGCTAGGTATATTCACAAAAGAATTAAAAGAATCATACCACAGTGATATATGTGCACCCATGTTTATAGCTGCACAGTTCGTAATAGCAAAAGCTTGGAAACAGCCCAAGTGCCCATCAACTGGAGACTGGATAAAGAAGATGTGGGT
>NW_004624847.1:193656-326969 GCF_000247695.1 Heterocephalus glaber
CCCATGTTCATAGCAACGCAGTTTTTAATAGCTAAAGCTTGGAAACAACCCAAGTGCCCATCAATTGGAGACTGGATAAAGAAGATGTGGGTTTTTTTTTTTTTTTTATAAAATGGAGTACTACTCAGCCATAAAGAACGAGAAACTACAGACATTTATAGCTAAACAGATCCATATTGAGGCCATCCTCTTAAGTGAAATAAATAGGACACACATGTGTAAACACCAAATAGTTTCTCTAGTGTGAGAAACTGAAAATGTAATTAAGGATATACACGGGTGAAATGGCCTAATAACATATTTCTCGGATTGTGTTTCCAACACGTGTGATATGACTGTATCGAAATTTAAATTAGGGAGAAGTTTGGCTTATGTGGAGTCTGCTAGCTAACTGAAGTTTTTTTTCCAGATCATTATTTGTTCAATGTTGGTTTGGGGGATCTTTCTGAAACAAATCACATCCTCTGGTGTCTTGTTGGTGCTTGAGATGCTTTTTTAAGTTATATGGAAAAATGTTTAAGTGCTTGTCAGTTTTGTTTTGGTTGAGTTCTACTGTATTTGAATATTATTGTAGTTTTTTTCCCCTTGCATTGTTCTTCTTTGAGTGGTTTAAATTTTTTGTATGTGTTTGATAATAAAGTTATTTAATATAAAAAATTATTTCTCAACATTATTATAAAATGCATAAAATTTAGGTTCTTTAGAATTTCTCACTTGTTTTCTCATCTTTTGTCTTTTAAATATCTTGCTTGCTTTCCAGCTTTTTTCTATTGTTGAAATAGATATCTATATTTGTTTAGAAGTTTTTTTGAATTTTCTCAATTCTATACTTTTAGAAATATATGATAGAAAATGAAATAACTGCCATTTCTGTACCTAGTCTTCTCTCTCATCTCTAAGTCATGTTTTACCACATATTTTTGCATTTATTATGAAAATATCACACTCTATTTGCAGGCATTCCTCTGAAATGAATGAGGACAGACTGCAATGTTTGTAGAACCTGCAGCTCCACTGGATGGTCATGGGCAGCAGCAGTCACTGTACTTTGGATCACATCCTATGAAAGCACTTGTGTGTGCACAGAAAGGACAGCCAAGCCAATGTTGATCCTCAAAGTGACAATGGCAGCAGCTTTCACCTCCCATGATGGTCCAGCCGGTGTTTCCTGGAAGTGTGCAGGTAATTCACCAGACTGTACATCATATATATCCCTTCCCTTCATCTCCACTGCAGCTCTGTGAGTTCAGCACAGTGATTATTTGCATGTTACAGTGCAGCAGCTAAGGCTGGGGCAGGGGGATTGTGGAAGAATATAACTTATCTCAGGGTCCCTAAGTAACTCTGAAGTCTGAAACTAAACAGTGGGCTTTGGGGCTCAAGCACTGGTAACCAGTACTCTTTGGAGTGTCTTTGAGATGTGCTGAAAAAATACAGTGAATGCTGCTGCTGAGTGCCATCCAGTGGAAAGGCAGGCTCATACCAACATTAGAGTGTGTCCTTGTTCCCCTCATTCACTGGATCTGGCACCATATGAGTTCTGGTCCTTCCTCAAAGTCAGAACGTGATCATGAAAGGGAATCATTTTGAATCAATCAGGACATGGAGGCAGTCAGGACAGGGAAACTAAAGGCATTCAGGAAAGAGGACTCCAGAGCTGCTTCACAAAGTGGCAAGAATGATGGCATAAGTGGGTTCAAAGTGAGGGGGAGGACTTTGAGGAAGATTCATGACAATGTGTCTTTTACTGTAACAAATTTTTAAACTTTAGATATTCACCGTATTTTGTGATCACATCATGTAGACCAGCGTCAGAGTTACTAACCTGTCTGTACTTCCATAGGGAAAAGTGTTATCAACTGGAGTACAATGCTTACATACACTCCCTTTTGCCTTTAGTCACAGAAACATCACTCACCTCCAAAGTTACTTAGGTCAGAATCTGTTTCCTCTCTCCCCTTCAGTGAGGCTCTTTGACACATTTCTGATAGTCAGATTGTTTTGTTACATTATCCATTCTTTCTCGGTATTCTCTGACCGTATTTTTTTCTAAGTTTGCATAGTAAGCTTCATTCATTGCGTTATTAACTTCTGTGGGTTTTGACAAATGCATATTCTCACGTATCCATAATTGCAGTATTGTACAGAATAGTACCTAGCCCTAAAAAGTACCCCTTTGCTTCATTTTATTATTCCTACCACCTTCCAAACCCTGGCAACCATTGTTCTTTTTACCATAATTATTGTTTGTCTATGATTTTTTAGCCCCCCAAATATTGACACTTTTATCACACAAATGTAATTTTTCACAACTTGGCTTTGAGGAAGTTGGTTTTTCTCTTAAAAAAATATTACAAGTGCCTAGGCTCCATGGTCCTTAGAGCATAAAATGTGTAGATGTTCCAGAATAGCCCGAGCTTTGGTGTCCTTCCATCAGTGGGCACATTTGCTACCCATTGCTACGAAGGCCTGGATACTGGTACTGTACAATGTTTTCCCAGCGATGCCTTATCTGGCTCATGTTTTCCAGATGAAAAACTATTGTTACAAATGTTCTGCAAGGCAGGGTTTTCCAAAGCCCTCCTGGCACAGACTTCAATGAATTATGTCGGGTGCCTGCTCTCTGAGTGTTGGCCCCTGGGGTTGACAACCGTACACCACAAAAAATTACAGGCCTCCCCTCATATCATCTGATATAATTTCCATAGAAAGGATTTTTTTGTTGTCTTTGAGAATTCCTAATATGCAGAATAATATGAAGGATCAGAAAGCAAATAAACACACTGTGGGAAGACTGCAAGTTGGAGCCCAGCCTGGACAAGTTAGTGAAATCCTGTCTCAAAATGAAAAATGAAAGTGATTGGGGATGTAGTAAAGGCCCCAAGTTCAATCCCCAGTGCCCCCCCAAAAAAAAAAAAAAAAAAATCAAACAGCCTATATTTTGATATTTGAAAGTATTTTTTTTTGTTTTTTTCTATTCATTTTAAGAACTTTGGCTTCATACAAAGCATTTTAATATTAATCCCATTTCATTTAATATTATCAAAAGATTATCTTTCAATTTTTTTATTTAAAAGTTTTAGTTGGGCCTACAATATTTAGGTATAATTTATATACAGCGGCAGTACTCTTTTAAGGTACAGTTCTATGAACCATGGGAAATGCATACAGCCATGAAATCAGGCTCATAATGAAGATATAGAACAGCCTCATCACCCCGGAAATTCCCTTCTGCTTTTTGTTATTAAACCTTTCTTCATCCCAGGTCCTGGAAAGGACTCCAGAGTTATTGATTTGAGGTTATTTCTGTTGTGGTCAGAGAACATACGCCAAATATTTCAGTCCTTTTACATTTGTGGAGGATGTTTTGTGGTCTGAAGTGTGGTCAGTGGTGACTTGGAAAGAATTCACCCTCTGTCATTGTGTGTCCTCTGCATCGAGTCCTTTGACAGGATTGCTCAAGTTTTCCACATCATCGCTCATTTTCTGAATACTTGTCCTATTAACCACTGAGAGAAGAGTTATGTATTTTCCAACTGAAATTGTTTTTCCATCTCTCCTTATCCAGTTCCATCAGATTTCTTCATGTATTTTGAAACTCTGTTTTTATCACATTTAGGACTCTTACGTACTCTTGGTCAATTGGTCACTTTGGCCTTTTGTAATGTCCCCCTTTATCTCTGATAATATTCCTTGCTCTGAAGTCTAATAATTTTTTTAAAGATAGCTATTCCATCTTAGTTTTCATTAAAGTTTTTTTTTTATTGAGACAGAGTCTTGCTTTGCAGTGCAGGCTGGCCTTGAACTATTATATAGCCCAGGATGGCCTTGAACTCATGGGAGTACTATTGCCTCAGCCTCCTGAGTACTGGGATCACAGGCATGCACCACCACACCTGCCTTCATTAATATTTTAATGGTATTTTCTTCCTACATGTTTTCTTCTGACTTATTTATGTCTATATTTAAAGTGAATTTCATATAGACAGTATATATTTGGGTGTTACTTTTAAAAAATCCAGTCTGACATCCCTACCTTTTATTTGAAGAGTTTAAACCATTAACATTTATTAATGACAGGGCTGGCTTACCATCTACCTTCTTTCTAATTGTTTTTCTATGTGTTCTTTGTTCTCATTTCCTCTGTTTTTGCCTACTTTTAGATTATTTTCTATCTCTGCTATTGGCCTTAAAAATTAAAGTGATTTTCTAGGCTTTATAATAGGTACTTTTGATTTATCGCAGTCTACCTGCAGGTGATATTCTACAACTTCAAATATGGTATTAGAGCGTTACAACAGTATACTTTTAGTTCCTCCATATCATTGTGCTACTGTTTGCATACATTTAATTTTATATGCGGTATAAAATCCATAATACATTGTTTCTATTTTTGCTTTAGATAGTCATCTTTCAGAGCAATTAAAATGAGGAAAGTTTTGTATATATTTTTATTTTTACTTTTTTTTGAGCTCTTAATTTCTTTGTCTGTTATCATATTATTTTTGCCTGAAGAATTTCTTTTAATGTTTCTTCCAATATGTCTTCTGGAAAGAAATTTTCTCAATTTTTTTTTGTCTGTAAAACAATTTGGCCTTCAATTTTAAAGATATTTTTTGATGGTTATCGAATTCTTATATTCCACCCTCACTGCTTTGTCATGTCATTGTCTTTTGGATTGTATAGTTTCTGATGAGGTATGTGCTATAATTCTTATTTTTGTACCTTTGTATCTTCAGTATCTTCTTCTTTTGGCTGTCAAGATTTTTATAATTGGCTTTAAGCAGTTCAACTATGATGTGTCTGTAGGTATGTCTAAGTTGTATGTGTGCATGTGTGTGTGTGTATGTACTGCTATTTTTTCCCTGCTTGTGTTTCTCTGTTATCCTTAGATCTGTTATTTGATGTATTACTTTTAGAACATCCTCAGAGGTTTCTTGCACTGTTATTTTCCCCCTTACCTATCTCTTCTCCTTCTAGTACACAATCATACATGTGTTAGACCATCTTCTATTGTCACATAGCTTTGGAGTCTCTGTTCTTTTTGTTCCTACTCCTTATATCTTTTGGCTTCTGTTTGGGTAATTTCTATTAATGGATCTTCAAGTTTGCTCGTTTTTCTTCAGCTGAGTCTAGGATTTGGATGAATTCACTAAGGGAATCAATCATACTATTTTTCTTTTATTTCTAACATTTCCTTTTGACGTTCTTTTACCATTTTCACCTCTGTACTTAACTTCTCTGTCTGTTCATGCATATTTCTCAACTTTTCCACTGCCACTTTAAGCACATTAATATAACTGTTATAAAGTCTGCACAGTTCCAACATGGCGGTCATCTCTGAGTTGGTTGATACAGTTGTTAATAATGGTTGTTTCACTTGGTTGTGTCTTGATGGGTTCAGAGTATTGTGTGTAGAAGAAACTAAAGTAAATAGTTTGATTACTTGGAAATGAGCATGATTGTTCTTCTGTTAAGCCACTAGTGAAGGGAGTTGGTTGGTGTAGCCAAGAGCAGATCTGGATTTGGGTTTTGCTGTTCCTTTGGTTACATCCATCTACTCATGTGCTTCAGATTTCCCACGGTGCTGCTTCTGCATTATGTTCAGGGTGTAGCTGTGTCACTGCAGAGCTTTCTGATTCCCTGTGTCAAACGGTGCACGCGTGTGTGCCTGTGTGTGTGAGATCTCTCCAGATTCTGGCCTCTCTCCTGCCAGCTGATTGATTGTATTTGTTACTCTGCATGAGGCTTGTGTTGTAGGATTTCTATTGTTATGTTCCAGCTCCAGTCTTAGGGGAGAAATAAAAATTTGTGTATTATTGAAAATATCATAACTAAAGTAAAAATTGAACCAAACTTGGAGATGATATTTTCAGTGCAACAACAACAACAGCAACAGCAACAACAAAACAAAGCAAAGCAAAAAGAAAAAAAAGCCCAACCCACCAACAAAGAATTAATATATAAAATATATAAAGAATTTCTTCAAATTAGTAAGAAAATCAATAGGAAAATAAAGGGCAAAAAACTTGAGCTGGCATTTCACTGGATAAGTATTTTTATTTACATATATAGCTGTTGTATGTTGTATGGTCTGGGTCTGGGTGTGGGTATTTTTCAATATTCTTCCCTCCTACCCCCACTGAAGCCGAATTTTGCCCTGTAGCTGGGGTTAGATATCTATGCTTGGCTTTGGCATGGGATTTTTGGTTGAAGAGGGTATCCTGTTGTCCCCCCAGGGTTTAGAGAGGGTTTTTTTTTTGTCTTTCCCTCAGCTAAAAGGTACCTGAGAGAGACACACCTTACTTCCCCTTTCTAAATGCTCAGGTTTTTTTCTGGAAAGGAATATTTTTATAGTTTCAAAACACGCTATTGCATTTCTATATTGTGGTTAACTTCATCATCGTTGGGTGTTATTTTTGCAATTAAGAATGGTGCCTCCTGGACACAGGTGTACATGAATTTTGCCAAATTTCCTTAGGAGACATTTCTAAAAGAACTACTAAAATACATGAACATCTAAAAACTCTTGACATATGATACCAATTGCTTTCTGGAAGTTTTTGTCCAATTTGTATTTTTATTACCTATGTTTGAATGTTCCAGTTTTCTTGTCTCTTCTCAGCCTGAATCTGAACATTTAAAAATATTTACCAAATGTTCCAATGACATCTTTTTGCCCATTGTACTATGACTTCCTTTTGTGAAGTAGTTGGGTTGGACACTTTTCACACGTCTATTAGCCCGCGATGTCTGTTGTACATCTGAGTGTTTTTCTTATTCATTCATATAATATTTTTATATTAAAATGTGGCTACCTTTATCATATCATTGCAGTTATTTCCCTCATCTTCTTGTTTCTTTTAAATTGCTTGTGTTTTTAAAAAACAGGCAAAAGATTTAAATCAATACAGAAAATCTGTCAGTTTTTTCGTTTGAAGTATTGTTCGTTGTTTCTAAGCCTAAAAGTCCTTCCCTATTTCTTGGCCAAAATAGATGCTTTCATTTATAAGCTTTTTTAAATGGTTTGAGTTTTCATATAACTCTTTAATTCATCTGGAATGTATTTATGGATATGTTGACAGGCAATATTTAGGGCTGCATTTTTTTTCTCCCTCAAGCCTAGCCAATTATGCTAGCAATCTTTTAAAACATTGGAAACAAGAGCCAAAGACTATTGCTTTACTGTGAGACAAACTTCAGAGACTCTCATTTGTACAGGCTTCTCTGTAGCATGGCTGACTTGACCGTAATTCTTACAAGTTTACAATAATAAGATATCTTAACTGCAATTGATTAAGACTTTCAAGTCTTTTGATTTCACCTTCCTCTCTGACATAGTTCTCCTGGGTTACGTGGCTTTGATTGGCCATAGGTGTAGTTTGGGATCTGGCTACAGAAGAATAGGCTTGGGAGTGCACTCACTTTGGGTCTAATGGGATATGTCTGCATGATGCACGCACTTCTTTGGATATTTAAGTTATATTAGGCATCCTGGTGCAGGAATGTCTTAAGAGCATTCCTACTCCTCACTGCTCAGATTCACTCCCAGTCCTAAGGCAAAGAACCCCGTTATATTATACCCAGCACCTGATTGTACGGGCAGGAGAGGAAAATATGGTTGGAAATTATTCTGTGGAAAATTCGTCTCATTATGAAGTTTAGAAAATTGAACACTCAGGATTTGCTTCTCATCCTTGCCTCATCAAACTGAGAATTTCTTTCCTGTTGGGAACATACCAGGTGAGGCAATGCCTTTTATTACAAACGCATCATACCTATTTTAATTTAGTTTTTGATGAGAACTGCACAAAGTAGAATTTACCAGGATTTATTTTTCCCACCGAAGCTAAGCCTGGAGATAAGGTGGCTTGCAGTGGTGATTTCATGGCTGGCGATGACCTGGGCTCAGTCTCCTTCAGCTCGGATTTCTCTTAGGGTTTAAATAGTTGTCTCTGCTTCAGCGGTCACAGCTGTGCTCATGCCTGGAAGTAGAAGGGTACAGTGCCAGCTCTGTTTCACATTTCACGTTTCCATTTATTTCGGTTAGATTATCTAGTGGCTTATTTTTTTTTCAATTTTTTTAAAGCACTAGGTCTTAGATTTATTTGTTAGGATCTGCATGATTTATGTCTACAGTGTATGAGTTTTTCCTTTCATAGTTTGCACTGAATCTATTCTCTGTGCTGCACAGGCTTTTTTGGTATCTAACCTCACATCACTGCCCACTTCATTCTCTCCAATCTCATCATGGAAATGTTTGAGACTGGAATTGTCCAGAGAGCCTGCGGAATGGTGCAGCAGGTGTTAGGGTGACTCTGGGCTGAGTGTTGAGTGTCAGAGGCTGGCTCTGTCACTCCCTGGTGGTGTGTACTTGGGAAAGTACTAACCTATTTGTGCTCTGCTTTCCTGTCCGTGGATATGAGTAGTGCCCTCTCCTGGGACTTTGATGAGGATGAACTGTAATGATATTTTTCAAGGCCTATAGAATTAGTGAGTGGGACGTAAGCACTTGTTAAACATACTGATTATTTAATGGTTGCTGGGCTGCCATCGAAGACATGCACATCCTTTATTCGGGTGACTCCGTACTGATGAGTACCTGGTTCTCATCTTTAATCTATAACTACTGAAATTATTGTTGATTTCCTTGTACAGACATACACATATTGCAGAAATGAGAGTAGGTAAGCAGGATTAATTCACAGGTGGAGAATCGCTGGGTTTAAGGACACAACCACACAACATTTGATATGAGCAGTCCTTTCCCCATTGTGTTAGTTACCTTTCCATTACTACAAAAAATATATCTAGAATAAGTAACCTTGAAGAGAGAAGAAGCTCGTTTTGGTGCTGTCAGCCCATAACTGAGAGGTGTTACTGCTTTGGGGTTGGTGGCAGTGGAATCGTCACGGTGGGGAGCACATGGCAAAGCCAAGCTACGCACCTCTTGGTGGTTGGGGAGCGAAAAGAGACAGAGGAAGAGGCTGCAGCCCTAATAGCTTCTGCAAGAGCAGGCCCCCAGTGACTGGCAGACGCCCACTAAGCCACCCTCCCTATAACACCACTGGCTGGGGTCCAACCCTTTGGCACGTAGTGGAGACATCTCTACTTTTTTCTCTCTCTTTTTGGTACCAGGGATCAAACTCGGGACCTTGTGCTTGTGAGGCAGGCTGCAGAATCACTGAGCTAAATCCCCAGCCCAAAATCTCTACCTTGAGAGCATTCCAGATCCAAACCACAGTACCCACAAATTGCCCTTCTCAGGGTACCAGTGGGTCTCACGGATGTGCCGGATTGAATGACTTGGTCTTGAATTATGTAATGGGATGGGAGATGGATCCCAAGGTAACTCACTTCCTGCAGTTAAATTAGTCAAGTTCATGGAGCAGAGACCATGTTAAGCAGTTTGCATACATTGTAACTAATCTTCCACCATCCCAACATAGGAGGGAGGTGGTCTGTGTTGGAATCCCAGCGCTGCAATTTGTAACCAATGTTGCCAAGAACCATATGTCTGGGTTCCGATGTCCTCTGTAACATGGGAATAGTATCTCCTCTGTAGAGTTATGGGGATAGGCCAGGTCAAAGGACCAGGCATCGTGTTTGACACAAGGATGCTGTTGTTAAGGAGTATTGATATCCTAGCTATGCAGCTGTGGGGTGGGCAACAGGCAGAAGACAGTGGCTACTCTAAATCATGCTGCCATGATGTGAGTGGAATCAACAGAAGCGTGTGCATTCAGGGATGTAGGTAGGAAAGAAAGCTGGGTGGAGGGGCCATTTTTCAGTTAACACCCCAAGACTCATGGTTTTTCCGAGGTCTTGGAAAATAACTACCAATTTATTCCAGAGAATAGCTTCATAGTTTTTAAAAACAGAAGGAAACCAAGAAAGTATTAATGCAAACACAAGGGCAGAGGTTTCTAAAGGCCCATGGAGCAGGAGTGTTAGTTAAATTACTTTCCATCTCTTCTTTTTGGAAGGCCATACTCTTGCATTTCCAGGAGCCTGCTTTGTGCTCTTCTTTTTGGCTTTTATTGCATACCTGCCTCATGGCCACTGGACCCTATTTTGCCCTAGAGGGGTCTGACAATATCACACTTCTTGGCCACAAGTCTGAAATAGCCAGGATAGGGAATATTACCTTGAAGGCTGCGGCTTTCCTTTTAGTTAGTGAAAGTGTGAAGCTTTCACTAACATTTCTGATAGCTTTGAGGATTGGGGCAAGGAAATTTCTAAACCACTGTGTTTCCTTGGGTTGAGTTCCCTCACGAAGTTCAGGTGCTGGGGAGCAAGATTCAGCTGAGTCCCAATTACACTGGGGCTTATGCATCCATCTTGGAATCTTCTTGCTCTTTAACTGAACACAAGTCCAACAGAGGAGAAGATTCCTATTAATGTCACTGCCGGCGTCATTGCTTGTGAAATTAACATCCTGAAAGCTGGGCTCCTATATCCCATTGCTGGGAAGAGCAGGTAATAAAGGACCTCATTTCACTGCTCATGCCAGCGATCAAACCTGCTGCAGCTACAGAAGGGCGCCAGACCCTTTGTGAGACCACCGGAAAAAGCCCTTATTGCTACTTTCCCACCCTCAGCTACAATTCCACGGCACAGGAAATGAGGGTGAGAAAGCTGGGGAACGTGCTTGTCTCACAGGTGGGGCTACTCAGAGCACTCCTGGTTTATGACAGCAAGAAAACCTGAATAAATAATCCTTCCTTTTTCTTCTTTATTGAAAGGGACAGAACGAAGGACCACTATAGTGACAATGACAATAATGGTGACAATAAGTACACTTTTTTGTATGTTAAATCTTTTTCTACTTTTTTACAATAGTTATCATCACAGACAACTGCCCAGGACATCTGGGTGTAGTTGACAGAATATTCAGTATTCCTGTAGCCATACAGAGGGCAAGAAAAGGGCATGGCCAGCACCCCCAGAAGCCCACTGTGCACCCCTGCTTGAGGTGACCACTCTTCTGACCTTGGGACAAGACCCCTAATGTCCTTTAGCTTCATAGCACAATAACACAGCACTGTGGAAACCTGCTTTTTTTTGGCCTAAGGATTGAACCCAGGACCTTCACACAGAGATACAACCTCAGCCCTTTTTTAAGCTCTTTTATTTTGTGCCAGGGTCTCATCAAGTTGTTACGTTGTCCAGGCTGGGTTTGAACTTGTGATACTCTTGCCTTGGCCTCTAAGAGTGCTTGAAATGCAGGCGTGGCCCACCACACTGGCTTATTGTTTTTACTCTGTTAAAACATTTCTTTGTTCTCTTCCTACTTTAACAAGCTTTTTGATGTTTAATTTGGCCAACTGCAGTTGTGGAAAAGTCAATGTGTTTTTACCTTTGCCTGTCCAGTATTATGAATTATCTTCCTTAATTTCCCAATGTTAAGCAGTTCTAGAATATACCCTGAATATTTCCTACTTGGTCAAAGGGCTTTGTTCTTTTTCTTGCTACTAGATTTTATTTTCATTAATCATCATAAGGCTGAACAATAGCCCAGATATGGACCATTAAAGAAATGAAAGCCAAATGAAAAATGGAGAAGTTAAGATGTTTACTTTGTATCTGTTTGTGTTCCTGGACCTCTTTGGGAAAAGGGTTTATAGCCTTATGGATAAAGAATTCTTATGAATCAACACTGATAGAAAAGCAGATCAGTAGAAAATTGAAGTGAGAATGAGAACGGGCAATTCACAGAGGAATCAGTAAACATGAAAGTGTACAGGTATTAGCAAAAAATGTGCATTACAATAGATAGTTTTATCTATTATGCTGTGAAATGTTACGAAACAAATCTATGTCCCTGTTACTGTCTCAGTTACTTTTCTCTTGTTGCTGAGACAAAATTCCCAGCCCAACGTCCACAGTTAAAGAGGGAATGGTTTATTTAGCTCACAGTGTGTAGAGGTTTCAGTCCACAGTCAACTGGCCCCAAGGCAGGGTGCCACATGTCAGGGGGCATTGCAGAGGAGAAACAGTTCATTGCACTCAGAAGACAGCAAAAGCAACAAAGAACCTTAACAGCGTCTTTCCGCCTCTTTTTTCTTATCCAGACTACTCAGGGCAGGCAGCACTCACACCCTCAATCCCAGTGCCTCTGAGCCTAACACTGCACCGTGAATCAACTCCAGGGTCACACACTCTAGATCCAGCCACCTCTGAAAAAGCCCCACCTAAGACCTCTTGAGGCTTTGGGGGGCAACTAGACAGCCATAACACTAAATGTGATGAGCTAGACATTCTTAAAACTGATATTGGGGATGTAAATAGAAATAGATACAACTCTTCTAGATGCAGATATGTATCAAAAGCCTTAGTACACGTTCCCTTCGAAGGAGAAATAGTGTTTTGCAGAAATTTATCCTAGGGGGTGTATTAGTTTGTTGGGAGTGCTGTAGCGTTGCACCATAAGTAGGGAAGCTTAAACAATAGAAATTTACTGGCTCATAGATGTATGGGCTGGAAGTCTAAGATGAAGGTGTAGGCGGAGTTGGTTCCTCGTAATTATCCGGCTTCTGAGGGACAACCTGCTCCAGGTCTCTCTCCTAGCTCCTAGTGGTTGCTGACGACCTTTGCCATTCTGCTGCTTTCAGAAGCACCTGCCAAGCTCAGCCTTTACCTGCATATGGACTTTTCCCTGTGAGCATGGGCCTGTCTAAGTTTCCTTTTTTAGCAAGAACACCGGATGTATTGGATTAGGACCCAACTTGTCCCAGCACGAACTTGTCTTAACCAATTTTCTTTGCAGTGACCCTGTTTCCAAATTCGGCTATATTCTGAGGTACTGGGAGTTAGGAGTTTAACGTGTGTGTGTGTGTGTGTGTGTGTGTGTGTGTGTGTACAATTGAACATGTTAAAGATGTGAACAAACCTTTGGACAGAAGAGCCACTTCTCGTCACCTCCTGTCCCCTCTGTCCAAGCCCCGTCCTTCCCACCCAGATTCTGCAAGAGCCTCCCTGTTGCCCTGCATCTCACTGCCTTCTTAATTCTTCTGTCTAAGACCGGCGGGAGCTACTCGGAAGAGGACAGTGCAGGTGGTTCCTTCCTCTGCTGGGAACTCGGAGACAAATCCCGAGTGTGGGGCATGCCCGTGCCCCCAAGGCTCCGTGCCAGGTGCCCGCACTCCTCGGTGTGGCTTGAACATCACTGCTCTTCCCCAGGTATTGGCTCGGATCCCCCTTTACTCTTCCACTTCTCTGCCCACCCAGTCACCCCAAGTAACATGTTGGCCTCTCCTTGCCCTGCCCCAGGTTTCCTTATACCCCTTGTCACCATCCAACATGTTACAGATTTATTCATTTGCTTAGGGTCCTTGTCCCCCCACTCCGCCCTTGGGAAAAATGACAGGGAGTTTTCTTTTCTTGCCGTGTGCTGCTTTGAGCAGTGTTTGGCACAGGGGCAGACACAGTATTTGTTCAGTGAAAGAATGGATAAATGAATGAAGCTGGGGGTGGAGGCACAGGCTTGTAATATCAGCATTCTGGGAAGCTGAGGAAGGAGCATTGTAAGTTTGACCCCAGGCTGGGCAACTTACCAACTTAGTGAGACCCTGTCTCAAAAATTAAAAAAAAAAATGGTTTGGAGATGTAGCTCAGTGCCAAGAACCAGGGCTCAGTCCCAGTATTCCAAAAACAAGACAAAGCAGGAATGATTTTTTATTGCCCTGCTATTTATTAAAATTCAAATAGTTTATCTGCTCAGCAAAAGACAGAGCATGGGTTAAATGCATTTTGATGGTTTCTCAAATAGAATAACAAGTCTCAGAAATGCATTTGACATAAAAATATTCATGAAATATCAAAGTAGCAAATGCACCTTATTCAATGGTATGCCTTGAACAATCTGATTTTGTAACATGTGCGTGTGTAGTGAAATCTAAACATGTGCACAACACATTTATAGGATAGTTCTCCCTTATCTTTTGGAGATCCATTCCAAGAGCTTTAGGGGTGCCTGAAATCATGGATAGTACTGAACCCTAAAACCTCCTGCCTGTCCCATCTTACCTGAGCACTTGCCACATACTGTGGTTACAATTTTTGCAGTATGAGGTACGGAGGAAAAACTCGCATACACTTCTTTTTCCTTCTTCATAATTTCATAGATAGAAGATTTGTTGTTGTAGAGCTTGACAACATGAATATACAGGTCTTTTCTCTTTTCTTATTAGTCAAGATCTTCTACTTTTTCAATGAAAGGTAACACTGTGCTGCTGCTGTTTGGCATATACACATTGTCAGCATCAAGCTACCCTTGCAGTTTGGGGCATTATTAGCTGAATAAGGGGTACGTGAACACGAATGCTACAACACTGGGCTGATAACCAGGACAGCCACTCAGTGACTAAGCCTTGGGTTGTGTAGAGAGCGAGGATCTCTGGGCAAAGGGACAAGGATGGGGTGGAACTACAAGAGATTTCATCATGCTACTTCTAACAGCTGACATTTAAAACCCACAGATTGTTTATTTGTGGGATTTTCCATTTAATAATTTTGGGCAATGATTGAACACAAGTAACTTAAACTGTAGAAAGTGGAACTGTGGACAGGTGGGATTACTCCAGTTTTCCCCCAGTATGGGATTAGAGAAGACCCAGTGTGGTTTTGGCCACTTCTCTTTTCTAATGTCCGATGACTTGTGCAAATTTGTTTTTAATTTTTAAAATAACTTTATTATCAAACACACACATACAAAAAATTAAAACCATTCAAAGAAGAACAATGCAAGGGGGAAAAAACTACAATAATATTCAAATACAGTAGAACTCAACCAAAACAAAACTGAAAAGCCCTTAAACATTTTTCCATATAACTTAAAAAAGCATCTCAAGCACCACCTAAACACCAGAGGATGTGATTTGTTTCAGAAAGATCCCCCAAACCAACACTGAACAAATAATGATCTGGAAAAAACCTCCAGTTAGCTAGCAGACTCCACATAAGCCAAGCTTCTCCCTAATGACTTGTGCAAATTTAAAAAGTTATATATGAAGAGTGTGGAAAATATGTCACCTGTTTGGAAGCTTTCTCAAAAGAACCACTGGCATAAAAGAAAAGTCAGTATGGAAGTGCAACTTAAGTTATCCTGAAGCCCATCCCAAGACGACACAAATAAATCAGCTGGTAACGAACAGTGAAAAGGGCAGCCACCGTGCTGAGCATTCCTGAAGGGCTGCTGAGTCCTGTGCTGATTCCCAGCGGTTTTTGTGTGGGCATCAGTATAGCCTGTCCATCAGAGCTCCTGGGAGACAGGAATAGTGATACCGAGACAGTGGGCTCCCCCTGCATATTCTGCTGTCATCCGTCTGGGGTGGTGCCCTAGTAGGGGACTTCCAGAGAACAGAACCAGTAGCCATCTACACAGACACCTACTCCCCTAGACGGAAGGGAAGGGGGTTGCTAGGGGAATTGAGTCACGGGATCACGCAGGCCTTCGGGAAGCTGGAGCCCTGGGGACGGTGGTGGTACGGCCCGGCCCAAGTCCAAAACGCTCAGAACCAGAGAGCCGATGGTGCAATTCTCAGTCTAAGGTCAAAGGCCTGAAAAGCGGAGAATTGGGTGTAAGTCTTAGAGTCCGAGGGCCGGAGAGACTGGAGTGCTGATGTACCAAGCACAGGAGGAGGCCAGTGCCTTAGCTACCTTTCTCTTGTTGCTGAGACAAAATACCCAATAGCCAAAGTTAAAGGAGGAAAGGTTCATTTTCCCCAGTTCCTAGAGGTTTCAGTCCATATTAGCTGGCTCCAAGGCAGGGTGGCACCTGGCAGAGGGACAATAGCTCATGGCAGCGGAAGGCAGCAAAAGCACCAAGAGACCTTAACAGCATCTTTCTGTCCCTTTTATCTCACCCAGACTACTTAGAGCACGCAGCACTCACACCTTTAATCCTAGTGTCCTTGAGCCTAGCGCTGCACCATGAAGCAATCCCAGAGTCACACGCTCTGGATCCAGCCACCTCCAAAAGCTCCACCTCATTCGCATGGGGCTGTTGGGGGGACCTTGAAACACTCACCAGAACAGCCAGCGTCCAAGCTCCAGAAAAGAAGGAAGAGAGAGAGAGATTGAGATTTTGCTCCACTTTGGCCCCCAGCAGCCTGGAGGGTGCTTACCCACACTGAGGGTGGATCTTCCCTGCTCAGCCCCTGGCCCACATGCTGTCGCCTCTGGAAGTGCCCTTACCAGAGCTGAGCATTCCTTCATGTCATCATGCAGACACCTGAAATTAACCACCACAGGTGGCCCAGATAATGGTGTTTTTCAAAAAGCTTCCCAATGAGTGTGATGTGCAGTTCAGGCTGAGAATCACAGCATTAACCCACGTTGTAGCTCACAATATGACATGCACATGCATCTTCCTTTTATTGATGAGGTTGAGCACCTTGCCTCGGGTTACACAGCTAGTCCGTGATGAAAGCCATCATATCACAGGTTATGTGCACTAGAGCTGACCCTCTGAAGATCTGTATGGGCTAGGAACTCTACACAATGCCAGACACCGGCTTTAATTTGGTCTGGTCTAAGAGTTAATGGAAATTCAGGTAAATAAAAAGGCATCCTGTACTTTAAAGTACTTTTTAACTTTCAAGAAACTACTTCAATTTTTGTGTTTTCAGTCTCATGTCCCATTTGTAATCTTATTCTCTTACTCAGGGGAATCTGATTTGAATGACATCACGTACAATACTTCATCCTCTTAAAAATATAAATCAACTCTTCAATTGTACATCTTTTTCCAGGTTACTTTTACTAACCATCTAAATTTGAAGTGAGAGTGCACTTGTTGTAAAGCTTGGGAAAGGAGTCTAGTGTGTGAATCATTTGAAACAAAAGAATTCAAATCCCAGAATTTGAAACCAGTGAGGCATTTCTAATCTTGACCTAAAGGTTCAGTTTTCCCATGGGTACATCCAGGATCTGCTCTCAAGTTTTTGTTGTTGTTCACTAAATGTAGTATGTATACCAGATCTTTCTATGTGAGCAACCTAGGAACACTCATAAGACGATGTGTCTGTCAATCCCACCAGGAATTACACAACCCAGTCAGGGAGGCTGACAAGCAGTGAAGCAGTTGCAGTCACTGGGATGCATGACCCAGAGCAGCAAAGGATGGGAAGAGACAGGAGCCGCCTGAGAAAGGTGTCCAAAACAGGAAGTGATGGAGAGGGACCCTTCTGGCGGAGTAAGGGAGCTCACTAAGCAGAGAAGAAACAAAACGGGGGAGTGAGAGACCAAGCAACACTTAAAAGCATGGAGGAGGAGAGAACAGCAGGTGATGGAGGAATGACAGGAGTTCAGCCTGTTGCATCAGGTTCAAGAGCAACTGGAAGGAGAGACAAAGTGTACTGGTCAGCTAGCTTGGCCAGAGAGGCTGAAGGATGTGTGGAAGGTGGCTTGGAATTGAGTATGTTGAGCCAACCTGGCAAATAGTTTTCCCAATTAGTGGCCCATGCAATTATCTCAATTTAAATTTAATATGAGGTAGTGATGAATAGTGATACAAAGGCTATTACTTCTGTCTTTGTTCAATCTTCACTATTTTTCCTGTAATTTTTTCCCTAAGACTACAATTTTTTATTCTAAATAGATCAGTGTCTGCTGTTATCATTAAAGATCCAAGAACAGAAAGCACTCAAAAGTAAAAGGAGTGGGGCGGGGATTTAGCTCAGTGGCACCATGCCTGCCTTGCAAGCGCAAGGTCCTGAGTTTGATAGCTGGTACCAAAACAAAAAATGTAAAAGGAGTAAGACAGCAGTATATTAGCTACTATTGGCTGGTAGCGTGCCCAATCCAAGTTGGGTGTGCTATCCAACTGATCTGAGTTTTTACATTGTCCAGGGGCTAAAGATCCTCCACCTGCTTTAAAAAAATTTTAATAGTCCATGTTTGCAGTACATGTTTACATTCCTCGTGTGGAGCTGGTACATGGACATAACACATCTTCATTCCTTTCTTCATCCCCTTTCCCTCTTCTCTCTCCCCCTCCCTCCACCTGTTGATCTCTTTCCCATTTGAGAAAGATCTACTGCCCTACTTCCTATTAGCTATCTCTTATTTTGCTCTTTCTTTATAATTAGGGCTTCTCATATGAGAAATCATGCAATATTTAAGCTTATATGCCTGTTTTATGTCACTTAGCCTCATGGTCTCAAGGTGCATGTATTTTCTGACAAATGACTCAGATTTATCCTGTTTATCACAGAATAGTACTTCATTGTGTGTAAATACCACATTTTATTTATCCATCCATTGATGGACATATAGGCCAAAATTTAGCTATTGTGAATTGTGCTGCTATAAACATGGATATGCAGGTATCACTGTAATCTGATGTCTTTAACTCTTTTGGGAAGACACGTGGAGAGGAACAGCTGGGTCAAGTAGGATTTCTAGTTTTAATTTTTTGAGGAGTCTCCATACTGACTCCCACAGTGATGGTACTAATTAACACTCCCACCTACAGTGTAGAAGGGTTCCTTTTTCCCGACAGCCACCCCAACATTTGTTATTATTTGATTTCTTGATGATAGCCATTCTTTTTCAGGTAAGATGAAAGCTCAGTGTTGTTTCAATTTGCGTTTCTCTAATAGCCAGAAATGTTGAGCATTTCCTCCTGTATTTATTGGCCATTTGTACTTTTTCTAAGAAGTGTCTAGTCATTTCATTGTCCACTTTTTGATTGAGGCTTTTATTTTGAGGGGCCTAATTTTTTGAGTTCTTTATATATTCTAGATATTAGTCTTCTATCTGAGGAATAGCTGGAAAAAATGTTTTCCCATTCAGTAGGTTGTCTCTTCACTGTATTGATCATTTATTTTGTTGTTTTTGTGACTACATGACATGAAGAGACCTGGAAAAGATCTGATGTTATAATTAAGGGTGTGACCAGGACACCCACGGAGTGACCTAAATAACAATATATCTGAATAAGGATAATTCCTACAACGTTCATCGATTTGGATGACCAAGGGTATTCTTAGCAATAGCGTTATCTATGCAATCAGAGAAAATAATGGTAAAAAAGTTGTAAAAATTCTTATCACAATTTTGGGGGTGGAGTTGGGGAAAATAATTTTATTTCAATGATTGTTTTGATTTGTATGTCATCTGCTGATTCTTCCCATGTCAGCCACAGGAGAAAAAAGACCTTGAAGTGGAATCTATAATCTGTCCCTTTAAAGAACACATTTAAGCCCCAATCCTAAGTGGTCTAAGCACACAGCATCACAGGACTCAATAAATAATTGATATAAATTAATGGCCAATGAAAGAAACATATCCTCACCGATCTGTAATTACTGGAAGCAACTTCATATATTTTTCATAAAAATGTCATTTCATTGCAGGTTTTTTTTTCTCTAAAATTTAGTATATTTAGAATTTAAATTGCTTCAATAATTGCTTTTAACTGCTTTCAGGGGCAGAGCTTCTCTGTCAATGTGAGCAGCTGAGAAGCCTGGGCTTTGGGGCTCCTTCCTCCTCTTCTGCTGGGTCTCTGACTGGGATGGTGGCACCAATGCAGGCAATGGGGACCAGGAGGAAGACCCACAGGGACACTCAGTGGCCTGTTACTCTGAGCAGGAGCCTCAGGGAGAATGTTGTTGGATCTGCAGCCCACAGAATCCACTCTGGGTTGGCACAAGAGCAAGTTTATGGCCCAAGTGACAGTGCTTCCAACTGGGGACAGTCTAGACAGACGACTCCATGATGAAAGAAGCCCTGTAAGCAAGGAGTGAGATCTCAGCTCATGTTCTGAATTAAGGGCACCGAGACAGTCATTTAGACGAAGAAAACAGCAATAAACAAGCGACAGCAGTAGTGGTGGCAGCAGCAGTAACCACCTGGTTCTGATCAGGAAACTCATTTTTGTTATTAGAAACATGGTTTCTGGAGTGTTCAACAAACTGTGGTTCACTCTTTGGCTCTGACACCTGCTAGCAAGCCAAACTTGGGCAACTTGAGTCTCCATTTCCTCATCTGTGAAGTAGCATACTGATGCCTACTCCATAGGGTGATTCACAGAACTAAATGAACTAAAGTTGAAAACTTTTGGTGAAATTACTAGGAGCATTTGAAAGTTAATCAGGACAACCGAAGTTGGTAATAAGAGAAAAGATCTATCTCCAATATTTGTGCTCTTTGGTTTGTATGTATCATATGGGGAGAGTAATAATGAGCAAAACCTCCCTGAAAATCAGCAAAAGACTATGCAAACTTTAAAAAACCACACTTACTTACAAAGGACTAGTTTTAGACTATACAAGTTATAAATTGTTAAGTTTCATGCATTAATTTTCCATCACTGTGACAAAATACCTGAAATAAGCAACTAATGCAAAGGAAAGGTTTATTGTGACTTATGGTTTCAGAGATATCAGTCCATGGTCACTTGTCCCTGTTGCTTTGAGCCTGTGGGAACACAGTACAACACGGTTGGAGCATGTGGCAGTAGAGGCTGGTTCAACTGATGGTGGCCAAGAAGGAAAGTGAGAGCGAAAGTGAGAGGAGGGGACTGGCCTCCCAGTAACCCCTTCAAGGGCATCCCCCCAGGGACCTATATTCCACTAAAGTCCCATCTCTGAATGGTTCTACCACCTTCCAGTACTGCCACAGGCTGGTGATCAAGTCTTCAACACACAGGCATTTGGTGGCATTCAAGATTCAAACTATAGCATATTGCATTTTAGAACAGTCCATTTCCTACTATTAAAAATGATTCCCTAGCAATGAAGACATGTACTAGGCAACATTCAGTATTATAACCTTAGCTGAGAATTTGGTCAATACTAATGTGAATAAGAATTCCAGAAAACAACTCTTTAAGGAATAAACTAACTTGTGTTTTCTTCTCATTTCATTTCTTCTTGCTTCTCCTTCTCTTTCTTTTACTCCCTCTTCTCTTCATTCTTCAAGATTGGCTGGGAAAGTGAATCCTTCCTACCTTAAGGGTGAAAAACGAAAATTTTTCATAGTTTGATTTTGTCATAAACTCCTAGATATCATACAAGGCCACCAGGATATCTGTGCAGACCCCGAGATCCAGGGTGAATAAAGTCCTCCACTCTCTTTATGCCTTCTGGGAGAGATTGCCAGTAGCTCATGAATCCCATTTTTTTTTCCTGTTCACACAGCTGATGCATTACCTCCCAGCCTCACTTCAAGGTAGGTGTGGACATGGGGGTGCACCGTGGTCAGTGCAATGTAGTTAGAAATGACAGTTGTCACTTCTAGGCTCAGCTTCTCACTTTCCCATTCTTTCCCCTTTTATGTTAGAAGTGATAGATGATTTTACAGGAGACTCTAAGTCCTAATGATCCCAGAGCTACAGAATGGAGGAGACTGGACCCTTGAACACCATGCAGACAGCTGCTTGATACAAATTTGCATTTAGGGGACATGAGCAAGAAACTGACTTATTGCATTACTGCTCAGAAATAAAGATTGCTTGTTACAGCAGCTAGCCTTCCCTGACTATCATAGAAATGGCTTTTAGGCACTTACATGCACACAAACCCTCATTTTATCTTACTGTGCTCTTCTGAGGCACAGAGAGTTGCCTAGGACTTGCAGTTGATGTTTCACTTAGATGAAACCCATTCCCAAGTCCTGTAGACTCTCTGGTTAGGTTCATATCATTTGCTGATTTGTAGATTGATGAGTATAATTCTACAAGCCCTTTTGTGTGCTTTCTTGATGTGAGACACTGTGACAGATATTTGGGACATAGAGGGAATTGGTCCTCAAAGATCATTTAGTTCAGCTACACTAAATTCTGGCCTTCTGTCTACAATAGTGCTCAAAGTTAAACATCTTCCAGGATCGGGTGATGCTGTCAGTATGTGCATCAGGCTAAGCAAGAGGAAGAGGGTCTCAAGGGAACTGGAGAGTGAAGGAGCCAGCAAAGGTGCAAGTAACAATCGTGACACCATGCTGGGATAACAGAAAGCATCTTCTGACTGGATTCAGCCCACTGGCTCCCAGTTTGTCATCCCTGTTCAATGTCACTTCTAGGGTGAGCTTGTGATAGTGAGCTGCAGTCCTTACATGTCTAACTGGTTAGAGTAGATGTGTGTCCTCTGTGAGGCCCTTTAGAAACCTACAGATTTGAGTCCCAGACTTTTGTTTATGTGGTCTGTGAGCTGGACATTCTTCTACTCATTTTCTCTGCATAAGATGATGGTAGACCTAGCTGCTCTATCTATCTTGCAAACGTGAGTGGAAAAGAGGTCTGAGACTAAAGCCCAGATAGAAGTCTGGAACCCAGAAACACACAGCTAGACACCAGATGATGTCAGCCAAGCTCCAATCAGGATGCTTGAGACAGTAAGCCCTTGTTATTTTTAGTTTTCTCAGTCAATATTTACCTTGTTTACTTAAGCTAACTTACAGTGGGCTGGGGTTTTATTTGCTTGCAAACTGATACGTTGTTATTCTGAAAAGATATGAATAAAATTTCTTCAACTTCTTAAATACAATAGATATGCCACAGAGGGTCAGGCAAGTTACTTGTAGTAAATTCTAAGTCTGTGTGTCTGGGTATCAGTGATTGGGATCAGTATTCTACTGGGATAGTCAAGAATTCTGATGAAAGACAAGGTATAAAAGAAAAGTAAGAAAAGATAAGAGGCGGAGAGGAAGAAGAGGAGGAGGAGGAACTGGAGAGGATGGAGAGAAGAGAGTGAAGATAAGAGAGAGGAGAAGGGAAACGAAAAGGAAAACACTATTCAAGGAGCGTCATACTGTGAATCATATTGAAAAATCTTCAAATGCGTTTCTAGTTCATCTCTCTATCACAAATGGAGCTGGTTGTAGGTCTCATTTGATGACATTCTATTACTTGGCCCTAGAAAAAGAGTTGTTTGCAGATGAGAGTCTCCTGATAAAGAAAGCATATTAGCCTCAAATTCAGGAAAGGAATTAAGACCTAGGGAGGTGGGGGCACATGCAGAGAGCCTGTGTCTTCAGCCTAGTCTCACACCATGGTGTGCAGCATGGCCACTGAAGGAGCCCTGGTGGGATGCACATGAATCCATCAACTAATTAAACATCCAGTATTTATTGGGCAATGATTGTGCCAGGAACTATGGGCAGCACTGGAGTCATTGGTGGTCACAACCATCTCTTAGGCCATTGGGCACTAGAGAGGTAAATTCTTTACACTTGAGATATAACATTACACAGTAACTAATTTTCCCTTTGTCTGTGGTTTATGGATAAATGAGCAAGGAGGCACTGAGCATATTTGAACTGAGATTATTATTCTCATTCCAGGATTAGGAAAACGTTAACTGGGTGTAAAGAAATTTTAAAAACACAGCTACAGTTCCTAGGATTCACATTGGTCTGTCCATTCTTAGTTGTCATAAGAGTTGTAACTTTTTTTGTGTAAAGTTTAAAGATGTATAAATTAGAGCCAACCCTTAATTCATAGTCTGTGAATGATCCAAGATGATGCATTCAACAGAAAGTTCACAGCTTTCTTCCACTGTGGTTCATGGCTATAGATGTCTCTATCCTCAAGGTCTGCAGGAAAGACCTTCAGGCAGCACTGGTCCTGTGCCTGGCATCCTCCTAGGCACATGGGAGGAGCCACCTGCTGAGCTTCAGCTGAGTTTGCCTGAGTAGACCCCCATCATGCCCGGTGCTGTGCTGGGTCTTCCCAGGTGCATCATTTCATGATCTTGGGGAGCAGAAAGACCACCCCAGGGGGCAAAGAGAGACCAAGAGAAAGCAGAGCCTTTTCCTGTGGGGGAGCGCTGCACCCCACGTGACAGCCACATCCAGCCAAGAGTGTAGTGTTACTGCTTCTGTTCTAGAGGGGACAGCACCAATTCACAGGGAGCTGCGGTGACATCACAGCCAGCACCACGACTGGTGGCCAGGTGCTGTCTCAGGACTCTTGCTTCATTGATGTGTTTTCAACAGAGCTACCATACCATTTGCAACAAAAGGTGACAATGGTACCTGGAGTTCCACCATGTTGTCCACCTCTTCTTGGTTGTCACAACTCATGCAGTGATGGCTAATCAAGGTGAAAGTAGCAGAGTTAATAAATTAATTTTACAATAGAAGTGTTCTTAACTGGCCTCCACTTAGCTGGGTCACCAGACATGATAAAATCTGCTGGGTTTGGCCCCCAAAACCCAAATCTTTGCGGCTAATAAGTTACTGTTTAGATGGCCTTTGAACTTTAACCACTTTAAGGATCTGAGAAAACAAGAGTCAGATATGTCTGTAACCAGTTTCTCTTCCTGCCAGCTTTATCTGATATTTCAAAGACGTAAATTAATTAATGCTCCATTAATAGATTAAAAATGAGCATGAAAATTAAAATTTGCTGCTTCTAGGAAACTATATTCATTTATTACTGCTCTAATAAATTCCCACCAACTTGGTGGATTAAAACATTGCAAATTTCTCTTTCTTTTAATTTAGTCAAAAAGTATTTGCTGAGTACCAACTAGGTTCCAGGTTCTGTTTTAGGCACTGTAAATTCAATGGTGGAGAAAAAGGATGAATTCCTACTTCCAAGAGGCTGGTGGATCAGAGAACATAAGTAAGCAAACAACAAGAAGAATATTATAGGTTCCAGTGGATATAATGGAGGAGCTCTTCATTGTCTGGCCTTTCTTATAGCCTACTTGCCTGTTTGTGATCAAATTCTACCTTTTAAACTCTCCAAGAAAAGAATTTGAGTCTCATTTATCTTTGTAACTTCCACATTGTCTGCCATCATCACATCTGTGTGTAAGCCCCTTGGTGTGTATTTGTGGGAGGAAGGAAGGAAGGAAAGAAAGGAAAGAAAGAAGGAAGGAGAGAAAGAAAGAAGACAGGCAAGCTTTGAAGACAAATACTCTTGCCAACAACGGAGCATCTATTAATCTCTTTACTTGTTCAATTCAGATTTAAAATAAAAGAAAAACTTCATGTTGCACCTGTCAGCTTTGTAACCCCTAGAAGCGGCTTTCAGCGTGAGAACATTGCTCAAAATAGGAGGCGTGACAGAGGGTAGCCTTAAGGATGGGCACTGCAGACCCAGGATTCCGTCCCTACTCCATCACGTAATTGTCAGAGTTCTTGAGCAAGTACTTTAATTTCCTCATCTGTAAAAGAGGAATCACAAAATTGCTTCCCAGTGTTGGAAAACCAAATGAGACAGTGCTGTGGTTTGATTTTGGGTAGTGTCCCGGAAAGGTCCATGGTGGTGCTACTGGGAGGAGCTGTGGAGCTTTAGAACGCAGGGCCTTTTGGGAGGTTCCTAGCTCACTGGAGGGCATATCTTTGAAAGAGACCTCAGTCTCTCCTGGACCTTCTGTACCCTGGCTCAGGATAGGACAGGTCACTCTAACATGTGCTCCCACCACGGGAGCCTGCTACCCTCACCAGAGGCTAAAGCAATGAGACCACTTGACATTGGACTAGCACTTTCTCAACTGTGAGCCTAGCAATTTTACTTTTCTTAATAAACAGCCTGTCTTGAGTATCTTGTTACAGTAACACGAAGCTAACTAATATAAATGGTATGTGAGAAATGCTTTGTAAACTGCAGAATAAAGTACCCTATGTTAGGAAATTGATTCAACATAAGTTTCTTACCTTATAGTTTCATGTTAGAAGTCTAACATGGGTCTGTCTGAATTAAAATGCAGGTGTTGGCAGGAGTGTGATCCTTCTGCAGGGCCTGGGGAGAATCAGCTCCTTGCCTTGTTCAGTTCTCCAGGACAACTTGGCTCTTTGGCTCGGGACTGCGTCCTCCTTCCTCAAAGCCAGCCATGTTGCACCTCTCAATCCACGCTTGTATCTCCTCAGACACTGTCTTCTGCCTCCCTTTTCCATTGTGATTCCATTGGCCTACCCAGCACCATCTCATCATTTTAGGATGTGCTGATTACCATCCTTAATTCCACCTGCCCCCTTCATGCCCCTTTACCACGTACCCTAACATATTCATGAGGATTCCGATGTGAATATCTTAAGGGGGCATCTTTAGGGTTCTGTTAGCCACGGCAATCTAAATGGAATGCTTCTCAAGCAGTCTTACATGTTTGCTGCATTTTAAAGAAACTAACCCATGGCTAGTGTTGACAGTATTGGCGAGGAGGTTTTTGCTGCAATGGCACTAAGCACAGTGAGGGTGAATTAGGAGTCATTTTATGAATTCCCCAAAGTAAGAGCTGAGCAGCTCAGCTGATCTCCTCTCTTCTCTCATATCCTATGCCATCTAGTTTTTTTTAAAACTAATCTTTTTTCTCCATCATCAGTATCACTCATCTCTTGCTTTAACCAAATTATTCCTTCTGTATTTCGTTCTCTCTCCCTTCCCCTCCCTCCCATCCCTTTCCCTTCCCCTCCTCTTGCCTCCTTGCCACTTCCCCCTTCCTCCTCCTTCTCCTTAGCCTCCTCCTCTTCCTTCCCCTCCCCCTCCTCCCTCTTCAGAACAGAATGGAGAATGGATCCTGTGAGCAAAAGTGCAAGTCAACAGATCAGCTAGGTACTGCGTCTGTCTTCTCGGAAAGAGATGAGGGTGCCTTAGGCAATGGAGGTAGCAGCAATAACCAGGGGAATGGTCAGATTTGGGGTGCACAGAATTAGATAGGAATTACTGATGGGTTGGGTGATGAAGTTAGGGAAGAACCAAAGTTGACTCCAAGGTCTGAGCCTGAGCAGTGTCATGAGCTGACATTGGGGAGGCTGGGTGCAGGTCTAGGTTATGTGAGGGGCTTGGAATCAAGATCTCTAATTGGGACCTTGTAATTCTGAGTTGCTTACTGGACACACAGATGGTAACATCAAGGGCACCCTTGGAGACCCCTGAACTCAGAACCCCCAAAGACCCCCTTTCCCAATAGTGGGAAAGCCGAAGTAGCCTGGACCTTCTTTGGGGTTTCATCAGGACAACATACCTACCTGTAACTCTTACTCTCTAAGTATACATGTGTGTGTTTGCATGTGGGAGGCATGTGCACATGTGTACCTGGAAGTTTAGCAAAGCAGTTAGGCCAAAGGACCCCAGAAGCCGATAGTCTGGATCTCAAACCTGGCTCCACTGCCAGCCAGTCATGTGACCTTGGTCAAGTTCCTTCATCTCTCATCTGTGCCTCAGCTGTGTTATCTGTAAGGCAGGAATGACAACACTCATGGTGCTTTCCTCACAGAATTGTGGGGAGCCTCAGGGAGTCAGCGTGTGTAAGACTCTTAGAGCTGAGCCTGGCTCTTACCAGGCTCTCAGTAAATGTTAGGTACTGTAGTGGGCGAGTGTGCTCTATGAGTAAATGTAGAGAGAGTTCATGACCTAAGGCTTGTTCAAAGAAGGTAGGAATTCCTGCCTGGGATACCACTGTTATAGCATGGAGACCCACTTCTGTATCTGTATATATATATCTATGTATCTGTATCTGTATCTGTCTATGTATATCTGTATCTAGTACTATATTTTTATCTGTATCTAGTATCTTTATTATCTGTATCTGCATCTGTATCTAGTATCTGTATCTGAATATCTACTATCTGTATCTGTATGTAGTATCTAATATCTGTACCTAGTGTATCTTGTATCTGTATCCGTGTATGTATCTGTATCTGGTACCTGTATCTAGAATCTGTATCTAGTATAGAGATATATCTGTAGTATGGGTCTGTCTGTCTATCTATCTATTATCTATCATCTATCTATCATCTATCTATCTGTCAGCTTACCAGAAACCCTGCCTTCTGTTGTTGGATGAAATGCCTCACTAAAATAAGCTGGGATCTTTTAATGATAGGCATCTGTCTCTCCCTTACCTACCATGATTTTACTGGACTGAATTCCACGTGGGTGAGATTTTACCTTACTTGTGTTTGAACTTGCACCCCCCCACCCCACCCCAGTCTGCAGCCAGCCAATCTGAACTAATGGATGGGGCAGGGCTTCAGGATAGAGTGGTGCCCCTCTCCTCTTTGAAAGTATCTTTCCCGTCATGTTACTTTTGGGGAAAAGGTTTAATTGCCATCTGGGGTCACTTGGCTATTTTTGTTTCTGGCATTTGAACCCTGTGCTCTTGGGGACCACTCTGTGGGATGGAAATATTAATCCTAATTGTCCATCCTAATTGTCCATCGCTGTTCATGTTCCCTCTCCATTACTGCACATCATCCATAGCCCTCCATGCTTTCAAGCCACCTATCTTGCAATGGAAGGTGGATGGAACAGTTCTGCCAACCCAAGTGGGCCTGGGATGTGTTTTCTTTTCATGCTGTTACCGCATAAAAGTGGTCAGAAATCACTCAGAACTTATTTTGTCTTCTCCAGCAAAGTTTCAGTAATTTTGATAAAAGGGAAGAAATGGGTTCTTATTGCCCAGAGCTCTAAAGTGGGGCAGAAGGAGGTCATATAGGCCAAATGGACTGCTATGTAAATTTTTCATACTCAAAATTGTTTCATTTTCTGTCACACTTGGGAGCTGAAGCACACTTGGGCTAGATGTAGGGCAAAAATAGTTCCTCAAAAGCTTCATTGTTTTGTCCATTTGAAGCCAGGTTTTTTTTTTTTTTCCAGTGCTAGGGATGAAACCCAGGGCCTTGCACATGCTAGGTAAGTGCTGTACTACCGAGCTCCACCCTCAGCCCTGGAAGGCAGATATTTAAGTCTAATGTCCTCTGAGTCTTTTTGAAATGATCTGCTTTAGGCCTTCCTTCTAATTCCTTCCTCATCAACATCATCAGCAAGCTTGAGTCAATGACCTGGTCAGTAGCCCTCAGAGAGCTGGTCTGGTAGTGGTTAGTTAGCAAGGTGCTGTCTGGCTAAGTGGCTTAGTTCTGTCTCTGTGTATTGACACTGACTGATTCTCCACTCTGCATAACAGCTGTGCCAAGAGCTTTGCAGATAGCGCCACTGTCACAAGGGAAGCCACTAGGCTCAGAGAGGGACACTTGCCCGAGGTTGCCCTGGAGGCTGGACTTTAGTCCAGGCCTGCTTGCCTTCAGAGACAGAGAATTTAGTGAGTCTGACACCCTGCCTCATTGTGAGAGATTTACTATAAGAGCAGAAGCCAAGGAGTCAGTTTATATTTGTGTCGGTGAGCATCAGTCAGCCCTTTGATCCCTGAGCCTCTGTTGTTTTTACCCTTGCTGTCTGTTACCTCTATTCTGTCTATCTCTCCGTTGCTCTCTGTCTGTTTCTCTCCACCTGTGCTTCTGTCTATGTCATCTCCTGTCCCCTCTTGTGTCCTGTCCCAGTGTGGGCTCATCTGCCAAGCAACTCTATGCCTGACATAGGAAAACGACAGGAAGTTTATTTAGTTCCTGTGTCTGACATACCTGAGGGAGGCTCCCCATGGACATGAAAGGCTTGAGAGCTCTTGCTTCTTCTCCAGACCTTGGCCCCGGGCTCTCTCCTTTGTTCCCATTTGTCTTCAGGCTGCCCCAGCCAGCTGAGTGCTCCATTCCCATGAGTCACCCAGGCACTCTCCTCTAGCCTGTCAGCAAATCCTGCTGGCTCTCTACTTTCACACCATGGTGTCCTATCCAGAAAGGCCAAGCCACTCTACATAAAGCCTTGCCCATCACAGTAGCACAGTAGCCTGTGGGTCCTCAGGCTGCCTCCTAGCTGTGTGTGCATGCTCGTAAAAAACTAACTAAATCCCTCCTTTCTATTCTGAAAACTCCCCAGGGGCTTCTCGTGATACTCTGACAAAATCTTTACGCTGACCCATTGAGGAGTCCCCATAATCTGACTTCATTCATTCTATCTTATTACATATATATTATATATATTATATATATATTACATATATATCTTGTTACATACAGTTTTTTCCTAAAAAAAAAAAGTGGGTAAGAGATCAGCTTTCTTTCATACTTAACACAAGAATAAAATCATCTTAGAACTTCTTGAAGACAGGGTTTAGAATGGGCAATGCATGGGGCTAAACTGAAAGGACAATGAGGATGAAGACATTTATGTAGTTTCAATGAATTCACATAGATTCCAAAAACTGAATCAAACTAGTTGAGATTGGATAAGAGAAGTAGGAAGGTGTTATCAAAACACTCACTTGAAAGAGAAAAAGTGTAAAATTTCATTAAAATAACAGCACCTGCAAACGAATAAAAGGGTCTGTCCTTTCCCCATGCATGTGCAAATGCCTTGCTTCATTCCTCAGCCTCACAGAGAGCCCTTAAGTTTTGTGGCATGTGTGGAAGGGTATTTCCCATAAGTTTCCCAATCATGAAGTGCAACTTTGCTCTGTGAACAGGTGTAGAGCTCACGGAGGTCTTGGGAGGTGGGAAGTTTCAATACGGGGCTGGGACAATCTGGGCCATCTGACCTTTAATCCTTCAGCTTGGGACCGGAGCAGGAATTTCTTACTGGAGCCCAAAAGAGGTGGAGACCAGTGCCTGAAGGAGCGAGCTAACTAACTGATTCCTTCAGGGAAAGCCGAGTTCCAGGGGCTGGAGTGGCTCTTGAGGGGCACCAGACTCAGAAGAATCCCTTGTCCCCTAGGGAGGGATAGTCCTGGCTTCACCTGGTGCACGTCTGTAGGCCTGTGGCACTTTCTCTCAATGAATCTTCTGGTTCCTGCCTTTCTCACAGCTGAGGGCCAGGAGCTGACCAGGGTGCTGGCCAGAATCAGGGGCCTCCTGAGCCCTCTCGATTCAAGGTGAGTTCTGTGGGCCAACAGCATGGGATCACCTGGGAAGAGCCTGTTGGATATGCAGCATCCTATGCTCCTCCACCATATGTGCTTACTCAGAATCTATGTTGGATTAGATTCTCCAGTGATTCATGTGTACAGGGAAGTTTAAGAGGCAATACTCTTGGTGAAGGGTAGAGAATTATAAAACCTGGGCATGTGGATTGGGTTTTTATTGGGGTTAATATCTTCAGTGGCCTAAGAAAGGTTCTGTAGCTTTTGGCAAGGGAAGGTTGTGCACGTCGGAAGGCACATGTGCTGGGAGCCTCCTGTGAGACTGTAGCCTCTGGCTCCTGTGCATATAATCCTCTCACTGTTCGTTCATATGCTAGAGTCCTTCGGACGTCTGTGTTGGCTAGGAATTTGTCTAGGTACAAAATTGTGCTTCAGAGGAGGGGTTGGGACGGACTGAAGTTCCTGTGGGAAGGTGTGTGTTGGATGGAGGAGTTACCTAAGTCAGACACAACCGTGAGCTGGTAAGATAGTAACCATCAACTGCATTGATGTCTGAAGGATAGCTAAGGGCCTGGGCTCTTTTTCACAGTCACTGTTTGCATCACAAGCAACAAAAGGACGGAGCACTGTCTGGGTCCCAGAGAGTGAACTGAGGGTACAGTCAGAGGCCCATCTCTCTGGGTGTTTAATACACATTTTTTATGAAGGCCATGAAAGGAATTGCAACGTTGCAACTCAGTGACTAAAACAAACAAGGAATAAGAGAAGCTTGGCCACTGGATCTAAAGGGTGTTGTGACCATGGGAGGGAGTAGCTCAGAGATGGGACACAAGAACACACTCCGACTATGCACATATGGTGGCTGTGGTGCCACCAGCTTCCGTATGCATCATGACTGTGGCTGGGGCCCTGTCTGAGTTGCCTCCAGTGCAATGGTCTAGCACCGGTGTTCAGGTCCCTCAGTCAATGTGCCTTTACGGAGCAGATGCCCTGTACCTGGTGGCCTCAGGGCTTTCCCAGGGTCACTCTGACGTGCCAGGAGCCTGAGTGGGTTTACACTGGGAAGGACTCAGATCTTGGTACCAGCACAGTTGTATTTGTGTACTTCTGATGCCTCAGTTGCCTTTCTCTTTCTTGATGAGCTAGGCCTACATCAAAGTGAGGGTCCGTGGCAGGGGTGGTTGGAAGATACAGGTGGGCAGAAGGGATGGAGCTTTCAGCAGTGAAAGGCAAGCTGAGAAGGCAGGATCTGGGGTCTACTGCATGAGAGGCGAGGAACTGGCATGAGAGTAGCACTCACTCCATCCTTTGCACTATGGAAGAGGGGGATTGTGGGTTAATGGTTGTCCTGGGTGGCTGACTCATTGCTGCACCTGTGTCTCCTGGGAGGCCATCCACTTTAGGTGAGTATGTGTGTCTCCTGGACCAGGCTTAATATAACAGACACCTGATGCCCCCGAAGCACCAGAGTTCTAACTTGAGGGCAGGTGCCCACCTCCATCAGTTGCTACCGGTGTACAAAATTCTCTCTTGCTTGGCCAGGATTAAGAGTTAGCAGAATGGGCAAGATTATCCCTCCAACTGCCAGCTTTGGGTTTTCAGGCAGTGAGAAGTAGCTTCTAGGCCATGGACCCACTCAACTAGTACCTCAGGCTTGTTTCTCTGCAAAGCCTCGGGGGAAAGTCCAGGCTCCTCAGAAGGTAAGGGCACAGCCCACCGAGACCTCCAGCCTCAAAAGTATGATCAAGAGAATGAGGCGAGTTCATGATGTCACAACTGTGGCCTCCATGTGCTCACCAAGGAGAGGGGAGCTTCCCTGAAGGGCCGTACCCTTTCAATCGGCTGTCACAGAGCAAACTCGACCAGAGAGGGCAGGGCTGGTCTGCATGGCTGTGCCCCACATCCATGGGGGAAGAGCCCAGCCCAAGGGCCTGGGAGAGCAGGTGAACCCCGCCAGGCCTGGAACCCAGGGGATCAGAATAGGAGATGAAATCCGACAGAGCAGTTCGGGAAGGGGTAGGAGTCCTCCTGCCTGTGAACAGTCACCACAGCTGGGCCTTTCAAGATTTCCCCCCAAATCTTAGCAGCCCTTGAGACCCGGGTGACAAGATCTCCTCTTACTGAAATGGGTCTGGAGGTGAGGAGTTTGTCCAAGGTCACAGAGGTAGCAAGATGTCAGAGCCCAGTTCAAACCGAGAGCTGGTTTCACTCAGCATTTAAAAAAATATTTTTCGGCCCGGGTATTTAGCTCAGTGGTTCCGGCGCCTGCCTCGCAAGTGCAAGGTCCCGAGTTTGATCCCTGGGCACAAAAAAAAAAAAAAAATTTTTTTTTCATTGTTAGTAAAATATGCATAACATAACAGTTGCCATGGTAACCAGTTGTAAGTGCCCAGCTCGGTGGCATTTTGTGCACGCACATTGCCATGTGGACATCTCCACTGTCCGTCTCTAGTTTGTTCCATTTTTTTTTCTTTTTTTCTTTTTTTTTGGTTCTGGGGATCGAACTCAGGACCTTGTGCTTTCGAGGCAGGCAGCAGAACCACTGAGCTAAATCCCCAGCCCAAGTTTGTTCTATTTTGACACGTGTTCTCATGGCACAAAAAGCAGGGAAGAAAGCTGAAGATCTGGGTTGCGGCAGGGAGTAGGCCAAGTGGCTCTGCTTGTCTCCCTGGAGGAGAAGAGGGTCCGGGGGAGCCAGCAAGGCCAGTGCAAATCCTCACCTTTGCAAGCTGCTCTGAGGTGAGGTCTGGAGTGGAGACCTTTCTTCACAAGGACACACCCGCCTGAGACTCTCCTCTCCTGCAGGTGGATGAAAGGGCCTCCACGCTGACTGGTTCCACTCAGGGTGGCCACCTGCTGGCACTGAAAGATAGTGCAACCACCTGGCATGAACAAAAAGAATTCGATCCGCTTCGCTGCATGAATTGAGGCATTTTGTTGAGTGTCAGATAGAAGTGCTAACCTGTAGGTTACAAACCTAAACGTGCTCCTGCCTCTCTGTCTCTGTCTTCTCTCAGTTCAAGAGGTCACTTACATTACAAACAGGATGCTTTAACAGATGACCTTCAGGACAAGATAAAGACATTTAAGTGGAACTTCTCATGGTATGTCAGACCTTCTTGGTGGTGGATAAGTTTGCAATGAGAAGGAAAAATTGCATAGAACAAAGAACTTGATTGTTTAGTAACCAGAAAATGGATGAGAAAAGTCCATCTTAGTTTAATTAACTTCACTTCGAGACCAAGGGGATGAGAGAAGCCCATTTGCCTTCAGATACTCCTAAGAGGTATGAGACGTGATAGAAAAATACAGCATGTATTGAAATTTTTAAAAATTAGTACAGTAATTCTGCTGCCTGCCTCGCAAGTCAAGGACCTGAGTTTGATCCCCTGTACCAAAAGAAAAATTATTGCAGTGAAAGAAAAATTACCATGAATCTCCTTCAAAATACTCCCCCTCACTTTGAACACATTTCTCCGATCATTCTCGCCACTTTCTGAAGCAGTTCTGGAAACCTTCCTTCCTGAATGTCTTTAGTTGTATGGTTGTGACTTCTTCGATGTCCTGAATTGATTGAAAATGTTTAATTTCATGGTCATTTTGATTTGGGGGGACAGCCAGAAGTTGCAGGGTGCCAGATCAGGTGAATAAGGTGGATAGAATACATGGTAATGTTTTTAAGAGCCTGCTTTTCCATTGGCTAGCACTCAGAAGCATTATTCACCATATTTTTGATCATGCCTCATAAAGATCTTCACAAAAGAACACTTCCAGAACTTCTTCAGGAAGCGGCAATAATGATGGGTTAAATGTGTTTGATATGAATGGGAATAGTTTGAGGGGAATTCATGACAATGTGTCTTTTACCGTAATAGCTTTTTATAAATTTGAATATTCACCATAGTTTTTGATCAACCCTTGTACAGCGAAAGCGTAGTTTTCCTCTCCCAGATCAAGCACCGGACAGTGCAGAGGAGGATGGTGGTGGTGCAGAAGCTCCTGTGGGAATTCTCTGCCCCTCTGGGTGTCTCTTGTGGTACTAGCTCCTTCTACACCTTACCTGGGAACTGTGTTAGTTCATTTCTTCACCCTTCTGGAGGCTGGAGCTCTGAGGTCCAGGTGTCGGCAGGGCTGGCCCTCCTGAGGCCCTTCCCTGTGACTTGCAGATGGTCACCTTCTCCCTGCGAGTTTCCCTCTGTGTCTGTCCATGCCCAGATCTCTTCTTCTTAAGACACCTGTTATGTAAGGTCAGGACCCAACCCATAGCCTCATTTACCTTGATCACCTCTTCGAGTGCCGCGTGCCCTAAGTCGCACTCCCAGGCACTGGGAGCTAGGTCGCCTTCGTGTGAGTTTAGGGGGACAAAACTCAGTCCACAGCAGGGGCCAAATTGGGCAATCTCGGGGAGGCAGCAAGGCCAAGTTATACATGCAAGAAGCATGGAGCAGGCGGGGCCCGTAGGGCTGCAGTGTAGACCTGTCTTCAGGCTTTGCAGCCACTGAGCCTCCCAGACCTGAGACCTCCACAGGGACCCATCTGCCCGAGCCTGCCCTCTGCGGCAATATCTTCCTTCCACCTCACCCTGCCTGTGGTGCTCAGCCTACATGTCTCTCCCACTCTCACCGAGGATCGAGAGGGTGTCGCCTAGCTGACCAAATCCAAGTTCCCATCTAGTTCTCAAAACCCTCCCCAGCCTGTGATTCTCAGGGCTACAGTGCTACCCAGTACCTGCTCAGGACTTGCCTTAGCACAACCGCTAGACTAGAGGCCTCAGCCAGTCCCCTTCTATGCTTTTCCCTCTAGATAAACGTTAAGCCCAAGGTGAAACACTACACCTCGTTTTGTTACCTGTACCAATCACTTGGCAACATGCGTTTTGAATCTGTTCCTGTAAATATAACTCTAAATAAGATGTCTGATGTCTATGGTGCAGGTGGCCTTCTTACCCCAGTTCCCACATTCGTACCTCCCTGTTCATTCCTCTTCTTGCCACCTTGGGACTGCTGCTCCTTCCCCTTCCACGGGGAGTATTCCTTGAGCAGTTTCATTGTAATTTTAGCCTGTTTTCCTTGTCATCACTTATGTGACTCTGCAGTTTATACTTCACTGTCATTCTTTTTCTTTCTCTGTCGTTCTTGGTAGTCCTTCCTAGTTCATTTGTTTGGTTTCCAAAGCAGGTTTTAGGTTCTGCTTTCCAATGCCTTTATATCTCTGAAGAGGCCTTGTAGGCGCTGTCTACACTGCAGGCTAAGGAGAGAAACACTGGGTGAACTTCTGGCTCTGTCTGGAAGAGCATGTGCCAGAGTGTGAGAGGGAAGGAAATCCTAGGGCTGTGCGGAATTTCAGTCCTGAGATTTACTCGGAGGGAGATTTTGAGATTTCTCCACCTCTACTTCCTGGTGGGATCTCCTCCCACAAGGCTCCTGATTTCCGGCTTTCTGCAGCATCCACCTTTCCCTGGCACTCTATACTTGACCACTGCATTCACTTCCTTTATCTGTCTGACCTTTGGAGTATTTGGGTTGGAGGCTTCTGTCTTGAGTCACTCATCCTTCTTTGACAAGGAGTTTCTCCTTGAATTGAAGATACTTTCTGTCAGAGTCACCACGCAAACCCCTCTTTTTTCAGCCTTTGCCTAAATATCTCTGTCTTTGCAAAACTAATCCTCTATACTCACCCTGCTTAATTGTGAATCCACTTGCTTTCCAGAATCCTGTTTCATCAACTTTTAAATTACACTCGGGTGGTAGTGTGAAGAGAAGAAGGCACACGAAGACTCCAGGGTTAAAATCAAAGCAAGTCGGCAGGAGACTTGCAGACACCCACAAGCAGAATTTTCTTCTGCTGGCCCTGGTTTGGCAACCTCTCCTTTTGTACATTCCTAGAAAACTCAAGGGCCTAGAGATCTGGCCAGGGGCTGCTTCAGCACGAGACTTCTTCAGCAAAGGCCTACAAGCTGCTCTGACAGCTAAAAAGTCTCAACCTGGATGGTGCCAAATGGCTGTTTCACTTTGCAGATTCACAATGAGGATTGTGGCAGAATCACTTTTTTTTTTTAATTACAGCTAATTTATTGGGGTTTTTCGTTTTGTTTTGTTTTGGTACTGGGGATCGAACTCGGGACCTTGTGTTTGCAATGCAGTTGGTGGAACCACTGAGCTAATTCCCCGGCCCCAGAATCACTGTTAAGTGACTTCCAGAGCAGAGTGTGTTTAGGTTCAAAACCTGAAGGTATCTGTAATGCCTGCATGCCATGGAGACACAGGCAAACGCTGTATGCATAAACATGATGCGGACAGGGTTTTCACTGCGTGCACTTTATGTTAATGAACATAATTTTACTAATACAGTCAAACTCTTAACATTTACAAGTGCAAATGGTTTAACCTAGGGCAGATGCTTATGCATCCTGGATGGTTAATTAAAGTAATATTTGGCATATCCAATTCCTACTGCAATCTAAATCTAACCTTTCTATTAGAAATATTGTAAGTTTAAACTTTGTTTAAAGCAAAAATATGGCTGACCTCCCCCTTTTATCCTGATTGTTTGTGTCAGGAAATATGGGTTTTCCTACCGGAGCAGAAAGAATCTTGAATACCGAGGAAGTTCTCTAGGGAACCGAGGAGGTCAGAATTCTTCTATTCCACTACTCAGTGTGGAAGAAACCTGGCAATAGGGTGGTGGGTGAGCTCTGAGGGGACCTCTGCAGCTTGGGAAGCCCAGTGGGTGCCGGGCGTCTGCGATAACGCAGTGAGAATCAAAATTAAAGTCAGCCCTCAACATTAAGCAACAAGCCACCGCTGAGCAAAATCTGCCACCAGACGCACAGCTCAGATGAGCTCCTCTCTGCTCCGGCCAAGAACATCCCGCCTGTTTCCCCAGAACTTCATGTCATTTCATCACCAGTTGAACACTAGTTGGGTTTTCAGTGTAGGCGATGGCTTGTTTTTGGCATTTGTCCTTGCTATCAAATGGAGAACACCTATTGGGATTATAAAAACACTCATTTTTGTAATGCAGCATCAAGAATGACACCATTTTAGCCCAGGATACTAATGGATATCAGAGACAAATTTACTCTCTCAGGTAGGCTTTTAAATGAAGCCAGGAGAAAGACACCATTGCAAGGTCTGGAGTGGGGATATTTCCTCAGCTCTGGGGACAGATGGCACAATGGCTTCCACGTCTGCCACTCTGTGCAAAAGGTGACCTTCCTGTGGCAAGTAACTCTCACCAACTGGTCATCGATTGCCCTAATTTCTGCTGCATCCTCACTGCTGTGACTTCCCTCATCCCACCTATGATCACTCAACTCTCCCGTCTTAAAGGTGAGCTTTCCCTCTGGTTTGGCTTGCTTCTCTTTATACTCCTATTTCAATCTTCATTGTTTATTCATTTATTTATTCAGTCAATCATTACTGAGCACCCTCAAAAAATAAATTACACCCTCCTATTTCTACTTGTCTGTAGCCTATACTTCATACGTAAACATATAATTCGAATAAGAGCCAAGTCTCAAGGACCATTAGTTTGAACAAAACTATTATGTTGGCAGTGCCTTGTTGAAGACTGAAGTTGTCCACTGCCAGTTACTACTTCTCTCCTGGTAGAGTTTTACAAAGACAAAGTAGTGTAAAGGAGACATGGGAAACTGAATTAATAAACCAGCCTGGCTCACCTTCCTCGACATCCCTCAAGCCCTGGTTCACTAACCCAGTGATAAATATATGCTGGTGTGAGGAAAGTTAACACAAACTGCAAAAAGGCTAAGTTGCTTAAATTGCCTCTATTGAAGAATTTTTTCTCATCTTAATTAAGAGCTTTTAATCTATTAATTAATCTTCTCATTACTTGCCATAACAAGCACTTCCTACTTCATTTGTGGTTTTGAAGATGTGCCACTAATTGTAGAAGTTAAATTTTGGTATGGTTTAACATTGTGATACTACCAGCAAATCAAGAGTGGAACTTAAGTATGATTACCTTATTTGCATTTAATATACAGGGTTCTGTAATTATGCATTCCTCTCTTATAATCTGGTGTTCAATTGCTCCTGTGTGGCATGGCTTCAAGAATTTTCTTCCAGTGGGCTAAGATTTTTCATTCCTCTTCTTAAAAGAAGGCGGTGCCTTGAAAGCTCATTATAAAAACCTCCCTCCCTCCTCCTGCAAGTAGAAGAGTCCAGCAGACTTTGGGGTAAGGGAGAATCCTGCCCGATAAGTCACCACTTATGGGTATGTTATCAGCTTTTCCTCTCTCTCTATCTTTCCACAAACCTTACCCTTGCTGTAACCTGTAGAATTGATATGTTTAGTGCCTCTAAGAAGGGCATTGTGTGGTTTTTCTATGAAGATTTAAAATAATTTTGAGTTCTTCAAAGAGACGGGGGCATAAGCAAACTGCTGGTGTGCAGACATATCTACTCTGCATGTGGGTTTATTTAGAAATGTAGATATCTTTGCTAGATTTGTTAATGACTTTAAATATAGTTTCCTTTTTCTGACTGGCAGAGTTTGAGATTTCCTCAAATGAGCTTTACTAAAAAATTCATCGGCATCCTAACTTGGCAACTGACACCCTAAATCAATGCTATGTTCTCACAACATAACAAAATGCGTTCTTTTAAAAAATTGAGACTATGATGAAATATAAATTAACACCAAGAAGCAACACACTGATGAAAAAAGGAGAAAATTGTATTTGACTTGTTTTTACATCCTGCGGCTCTTTCATTCTTTCAGTTTGTTGAAACATGCTCATCATTTGTATTATTTAGAAGCCAGAGAGAAAGAGTGAGGGGTTGGATGAATAATTAAAGACTTTATTTCTATTTAATTTTAAGTCCATTCTAGCCCAAACTGACTTTTTTGGCGTTGAGATCCTTGCACTGGGCAGAAGTTAGGGGTAGTTCCTTAGGTCTAGTCCTCACTCACTGATTTAAATATACTCACCACAACAGTTTTAGCCCAGCGAAATCTTGAGAGTGCAAAGAACTTCCTTGGAGAGTTGTGACTTTGGACTGATAATTCTTTAGAATTTGCAACGAAGTTATTATCATCTATTATTAATTTCTTTTGTCTTGCCTAAGAATTGATGTTATTCTTGGCACCCATGAGGAGAGCAGGGTTCTGGGCTCCGGGGGGACCTCTTCCTGTCCCCCATTCTAGGGAGCTCTCAGGACACAGCACAGTGTGGCCTCACCTGCTGCCGGTGCCCGCCCCCTGTCTCTCTCCCCTGCTCTTTGGGGTGGACACCTTGGGATCAGCGACGTCAGGAGCCTCCATGGATCTTTGCCATCCCCTCTCCTGCCTCAATTTTACCCATCAACTCAGACTGTAAGACTGTGGCTGGCAGAGGCGATGAGAAGACTGAGAGAGAATGCTCACTCAGCGGTCTGTCCAGGGGACGATGAGAGGTGGGGAAAGGGCAGAGGTCCTGCTGACCCGCTATCTCGCATCTCCTCAGTGCTCTGGCCAGAATGGGTGAGGGGAAGGCGTCTGGGGATGGATGGTGTCACGTACATCCGAAGTCTTTGCAAGTGTCACCCACACCATCACCATGAATAATTGATGGGAGTGAAGAGGAGACGGCTGGCCTTGTGCGGGGCCTTTTGGATGCAAGCTTCTCCTCCCAACACCAACAACCATTTCCCTCTCACTCAGGGCTATGTAAGGAGGACATTGTGTTCATTCATTCATTTTAACATTTATTTTTCATTTTCTCATAAAGAGACCCATCTTGCTTGCAGGTGACATATTAGGGCCCATTTGGTCACCATAAGAGAGGAGCTCAAAAGCAGTTTTTAAAACATGCTAAAGGCCACTTTCAGCCTAGGAAAACCACAGACCAGACTGACCTTTTGATTTTTTTGTATCGGACTCGAAGGATGTAAGAATGTTCTGTTGTTAATGGTGACTTCTAGATTATTGGAAATTATTCATGAGCATCCAAATAAAAGTTACAGCAGCCAGACCTCTCCTCCAACAAACAAAATAAGCTTCCTAATCACTGGAGTTTTGATAATGGATTAATATAGTAAAATTATATTCTATCTCTTCCAAAATGCATTGAGGTGGCACAGAGTTATTTAAAGTTGAAAGGTTAGGCCTGTCAGGCCAGCCTGCTTGGGTTTGAATCCTGTATCCCTGATTTATCTGCCGTGTGACTTTGGGGAAGTTACTTAGCTCCTCTGTGGTTTGTTTTCCTCATCCATCGAAGAGGGACAATTATAATCCCTACAGCCCGCGGGGAGATTGGAGGGGTTGGTGCAGGGATAAGCATGGTGGTGACTTATTCCTGCCATGTGGGCAGTGTTCCTGTCCCAGTGAAGGTAAATGTTTCCTGTGCCAGCAGAATGAATGTCCTGTGAGTAAATTCAAGTTGTGCTTTCAGAAGAAGACTAAGCTGAAACGTATATGACATTGCCTCTTTGGCCTCCCATCAATTACATGCCTGTGTTTTAAAAAGATTTTATGACAGGCTCTAAATTACTTGCAGCCAAAACATGAGGGGACGACGGCATCAGAGGCAGCACCCTGGTGTGGACCAGCGGCTCTCTGTGTGTCCTTCGGTCAGCATCCTGAGCAGCCCCGAGCACTGTGACAGATGCAGGGTTTAGGGACTGGTCCAGACCTGCTGAGCACTTGGCTTGGGCCTAGCAGTCTGAGCTCCAAGGCCTGATGAGGGAGCCTGGGATGGGAGCCGGGAGGAACTGCGGTCTTCAGCTCGGAAACGCCCTTCCAACTCCTGGGTGAGCCGGTGACCCTTTGTGGGAAATGTGGGTGGTATTTCCAGCGTCTACCTTGATAGTGATTTCCCCTGTGATCCACTTCATGGTGGAATAGGGTTCTACTGAATTCATCAGACTTATCTGAAATCTTTGAGAGGGAAGATGATAAAAATAATTGAGATATAGGTAGAAATAGGAAAGCAAAGCTTTCACTTGGCTAAATTGAAGTCCCAGTGCTGGTCAAACTCTCAGATTTCTCTCTTGAGGCTCCTCGTTTAGGGCCAGTGGGTTTCACCATAGTGAAGTAGCTTCACCTTGCATTCAGAATGTTATCAAGAATGGCCATACTGGGCTGGGGATTTAGCTCAGTGGTTCCTCCGCCTCCCTTGCAAGCACAAGGTCCTGAGTTCGATCCCCGGAACCAAAAAAAAAAAAAAAAGAACAGCCATACAGTGTTTGGTGCTGCAGGTATTGCATGGTTGTGCCGAGGATGTTTCTCACCATGAGACCCAAAGTGTCAGCTCAGGCATTTCTTTCTCTTATTAGGTGGAAATGATTATAGTTTCACAGGAAGTTGGAAAAACAGTGCAGAGAAATTCTGTGTGCCTTTCACCCAGTGGCCCTTAGCAGTAACATCACCCAAGACTGCAATATTGGACAAGACCAAACCAGGGAACTAACCTTGGTCCAAGCCACAGTCTACCGAGATTTCACTAGCCTTTTCTTGCACGTGTTGGTGTGTGTACATAGTTTTTAGGCAATTTTATCACATGAGTGGATTGTGTAACCACCACCACAATGAAGTTATGGAACTTTTCCATTACTGGAAACATCTCTGTGTGCCCAGTTGGAGCCACACCCACCCTCCCAACCCTTCTGCCCTCAGTGGCTGAGGTTCTTCCTACGCCAGTGTCTCCATCAGGGAATGTGGGTTGGGTGTTCTTTCATGGGTGCTGTGAAGCTTGCGACAGACCGTGTTCTTCTCTTTGCTTTGGCCACAAGGACGATGAGGGTCCGATTTCGGGTGTCCCCACTTTGCAGGACCTTACGACAGGTGTCCCCACCTGGTTGGAAGAGCAGCGGAGTGTCTCACATTCCCAGCTCTCTCTTGTTTTAAACTTCGCTCACTTCTTCCACTTTGGCTCTTATATATAGTGCATAATATTTTAATAAGTTTCTTTAAAATTTCATGCACCGAGATTAAACAGAAACAAATTATTTTGATCCATTACTTACCCACTTCCTCCAGTTCCTCTGTCCCCTGCCCTGAACTGGGTTTTGTGATTTGGGGTTGTTTCCTACCTTGTTTATCCTATTACTGAGTATTTCCTTTTACTGCAATCACAGTAGAATTGGCTGAGGTTACAATTCTTAGACCACAATCTTTTCCCTCTAAGAAAATGCAAGTATTCTCCATCCCCTTCTAGCTAATACAGGTAGTTTGGAAGAGGAGAAGTTTGATACCAACCTGATTTCCCTCTTTCATAATTTTTCCCTGTTACATTGCATGTATGGTCTGATGTTTATACTTAAATAATTTTAGCAAGATACCTCTGGCTGTCTAATTTTTTCTCAGCATCAGACGCGATGGGATTTCTGTTGTGGAGACTCAAGTTTTTGCTTACTTCAGGGGAGGTTTACCCTGCCCATTTATGAGTGCTGGTGCTTGTGAGATGTCCTCTTTGCTCCACCTGACCAGGGTGCAGATTTCATGTAGAAGTGAGGCTGGGGCTGGTTCTGAGAGGGACTTTACCCATGGGTCATGAGGCCTCTATTCTGAGGTCCTTCTTCCTTCTCTCTTGCCTTTGTTAGGCATTGATGGGTCTGGGGAAGCAGCCTACATCCAAATGTTAGATAGAAAGAATAGCAGTGAAGGTATCTGGAGAGTTTTCCTTTACAGGCTTCAGAATCTAAAATATATGGAACCACATTTGAAGGAAAAGTACTGGTCAAGTTGGCCATGTGTGAAGGCACTAAAATAACCCACCAACTTCCTAACACATGTACCTTCCACCTTGACCCATGGAGGTCACCCCTAGCTGGGATGGACATGTTGGAATGGACGGGCTCCTACTGACCATACCTGACACTGAAGCAGAGAGGGATATGTGTAAATAAGTGTGAAACATACGGAATTGAAAATTAATACGAAGATGAAATTTACTCTCAAAGGTGGAAATATGTAATCTAAAAAGCACAACTTAACAACAATGATCTGGTCTAAATCCAAAGGGAATTGGCCACCATAATATTAGGTGTCAGGGATGGTGGCCCAGACAGCCAGAAGATGAGCCACCGTGAATCACCACCAGCTTAGCCTTCCAGGGGTGCACGGTGAGGCTGGTCACCTGTGAGTCATTCACTCACAGGTCAGCATTTCTGCTACAGGTGCCTCACACATCCTGCTTTGGTTTCTATGTTGTAGAACCCAGATAAAATCTTATGGCCACCCTCGGCAAGACGCTATATTATAAAGACGTTCGGGTCTGACAAAGCTAGAGCTTCAGTGTTAAGTGAAAGTCGAGAGGGAAGATGGTAGGCACGACTGCCTGGCATTCCCTGTCCTTGTGCAGTCTCCTCCTCTTGAGTGTGGACTGGACCTAGTGGTCTGTCCTCTTGGGTAGAACGTGGCGAAGGTGACAGGTTGTCACCTCAGTGATTTGATGGCACAAGATTGACCTGGTTTTTCCAGCACATGCTCTCTGTTGTCTTCTCAGCCCTTTGCTTTGATCAAGCAAGCCGCCATGTTGGAGAGGCCCCATGACTGAGCCCTGAGAGCAGGAAAAGGCCCACAGCTGAGGAGGGCTGGGACCCTCTGTCCAGCAATCCCGGAAGAGCCCAATCCTGAGAGTGACTGCTTTCTTCCTCAAGTCTGTGTTCTCATCTCTCAGTCCCCACTCACGTAGCCTGCTGCTCATAGCCCCTCTGCTCCTTACCTCCTTCCATCCCACACTTACTTACCTGCGACTGTTTCTGGCCCTTTCAGACACAAGTGTCTTCAGGTTCCCTGCCTCTTCCCTTTTCCTCTTACACCTCACTTGCTGCTCTTATAAAGCCCCACACTAGTATGTATAGAGTCATGGTAACGCGCTAACTTTCAGGTAATTCAAGCATTGGGCCAAGTCTGCAACAAATCATCCTCTTGAATCCTCACAGGAAATCTACAGGGAGGGGGCAGACAGGAGATTCATAGAGGTCAGGAAGTCAAGAGGCAAAGAGACAAAGTTAGTTGATAGTTAGCAGTGGAGCCCAGCCCCAGGTGTGTTTTCTTCAGACTCCGAAACCCTTGCCTTTGTGCTGCTTTGGTTTTTCTATATCACTGTAGTCCTGATTTCCTTCTGAGTTTTGTTCTATGATAGATGCAACTTGGTGTGTTTATTTGAATTCTTCTTGACGTTGTAGTTTTCATCATTCAAATCCACCTTTCATTTCTACATGGACTTTTGAATCTCTGGCTCATGGAGGACACAGGGGCTTCTTTGACCCCCACCCACGATTTTCCAGAAGAAGGGTGACATAATGAACAGGGTGTCCCAGCAGTGCAAAGTCACCCTCACCAAATGTCATCCTCCAACCCCGAGGGGCTTCCCTGATGCCACGAAGTACTAGATTTGTGGCTGGCAGGTCACCTCGGAAGGGTGAGTGAACATTAGGCATTATCGTTTTCTTGACTTCATTTCCTACTCCTATGGGGAGTTGCATTCGGTCAGGGAAATGCTCAAAGATGGAACTGAAGATGAAGGAGGAAGCAGCCCCTACACTGTAAACCTGTACCACAAAGCCTCATTCTCCACCGTCTCCCAAATGGGAGAAATGCCAGCGCCTCTTCTTATGTAAAAGCCAAATGCTGCAAATTTGATTCTATGGAAAGAAATAACATTCCAGAGCCACTGTGGTGAGATTTCAAGAGCTTTAGAATTACAGATTATGGTTATTTTATATGATGTTTTTCTGTGCTAGAGTTTTGGATTCATGAGCCTTATTTTTCATTCTATGTCAAGCTTGGGCTCCTAGTTGATGAGGTTGTCACAAGCAGGTCCATCAGATTTGACTTCCAGAGCACTATCTAGAAACCATCTAGAAGGTTATTTTTGTTTGAGTAGGATAGTGGCTGTCCTATCCATCCCAAGGGACTGAAGCCAAAGAAGTCCTTCTGGCTGCCCATGCCACCAGGAGACCCGAGCCAACATTCAGAGTGGACCAAGGGACCCAGAGTAGCTGTTTCCACCTGTTTCCTCCTCCTCCTCCTTCCAGGATTCTGATGAAGCCAGGTCTTGTCCTGTTGCTGTAGAGCAGGACCCCTGAGTCCCCCACAGCAGGGAGGCCCCAGGACCTCCTTGTGAAAGCTGTGCTCTCGCCCCAGCCCCAGCCATTGAGGGAAGCCTCCAACCCCACAAAGGGCCACACCCACACCCTGTTCTTGGACAGCTTTGTTTCTTCTCTGGATTAAGAGTCCAAGGTTCCCAATGATGGTAGGAATGGAAAGTGGGTTCCATGCCCGGGAAATATTTCAAAGAATATGACATGGGGAAAAATTCAGTCTTTGTTCAGTATGTGTATGTTCTTGTTGACAGTCTTATCTTCACATTTTTCTTAGTGCTGACACCCTGATTATTACCATCTCCCCCAGGAACCGCTTCCACTTCATGCTGCTCTTATAATTACCATACCCCCTCCCTTCGAGACCTCTCTTCTAATCATTTCCCTTGGGCCTTGGGCTTTCAGTCTCTTCTAAAGGCTCAGCTTCTTCCACACCAGAGCCTTAAATCCTGAAAGGGTGCACTAGGAGATCAGTGCCCTTGCGGGGGCCCAGAAAACACGCAGTGGGAGACATTGTCAAGAACACCTGGACTCTTAACCAACTCAAGTACCAGCAAGCCTCAGACTGCTGGGTGGAAACTAATGCTTGTGAGGCTTCAGCAGAGGGCTGCCCTCTGCATGGCTCATGCCACGTTTCCACTTCTTCTTTAGTGAAAATGAGATTCAAAAGCAACAATACACTTTTTCCTTCACAACAAAATAAGCAGTTTTTCATGGCAAGGCAAATGCAATCACTTCCCAACCATTGGTGCCCCACTTAGGAGCAATTTGCTGTAGGAGAATCATCGTGGATACCTTGCAGGAATGATTTGCGGTTTTACAATAATGTATGTAAAGTACCAATTAATACTCTGATCTTCGCTTTGAAATGCCTGGGGAGAGAAGTAAACTATGCACTCCTGGCTTTAAACAGTCTGGGCTGGGCTGCCCATTCCAAGAGGGGCTTAAAGAGGTGTTGAGGCGCTCCCGGGCAGGAGCAGGAGAGTGCCGTGTGGCCTGCATCGGGGATCCCAGGCAGTTTGCAAAGCAAAGGAGGGTTTGTAACCCAGTAAGTGCTCGAACAATCTACTTCATGCCAGGCCCCAGGAGTCTCATGGTGAACCAGGTAGACAGGGTCCTGGCCTCAGTGAGGGGACAGGGGCTGTACAGATCCCTGCATAGTCCTGACATGAACAGTCTGGTGCTATGGGGCCATGTTTCGGGAACAGGCACCCAGAAGCCTGCCCCGGCTTGGGCATTCAGTGGCGTCGCCCTAAGAAAGGAAGTGTAAGCTGAGACCAGGAGAAAGGTAGGACACGGCCCGGCCCGGCAGAGAGGGGAGCTGCGGTGGGGAAGGCTGCACCCAGAGGAAGGGAGAGGCTGTTGTCAGGTGGCTGGGCCCAGGTGACAACTGGGGGTGACTGGTGATCTGTGAGGCTCCAAGGGGTGGAAAGAAGGGCTGCTCCTGGGTATGCTGGGGAGAGAGAGGGAGCAGTGTGGTCCCTGCAGGAGGAGTGCAGGGTGGTGTGGGTGTAATCAGAGGGGGTGCTTTTGTTCCAGAAGTGTCCTGTTTGCCTTCTCTGCAGGACAAGCTGGGGAGGTGGAGTCAGCCTTCGGTGCATTTTGTCTGTGGCTTGGGCCATGGGTCTGTGTTTTGGTTTGCAGACAGAGGGGAGGGGCCATCCTGGAGGGAGATGCAACTCCTGGACTGATGAGGCTCGCTAATGCCAGGCAGATGGCCTGCCAGTGCCAGAGCCTGAGAGGGAAGTGCCAGTGGCCCTGGAGCCCATTTACCAGCTGCAGAGTCTCAGGGAGACCCGGGGAGGCTGATCTTTCAAGGCCATTTTCCTTCTTGGTTTGGTTGAGTTAGAGTCAGGATTCTCTGTCTGCCCGAGGGCCATATCTCCTGCCCCTCTGAGCTGCCAGTGCTTCCCTATGGGTCAGTGCAGCAGCAGCTGTGCAGGCCCAGGGTGTGCTGCTGGGTGGATGCGGCTGAGCACATCCTCCTGAGGTGCCATGCACACTGCCACTTTGGGCTGGCACCAGGCCTGAGGGGCAGAGAGGATGCACCAAAGGGCTGGACTGCTAGCTGGCTCCTTAGGGGCTGGGGCACAGTTATCCCAGGGGCTGAGTGGACCTTGGGACCCTTGAGTGGTCAAGGGAAGAGGATGGAAGGAGGGAAGCTGGAGCAAAGCTGTGAAGTGCTGGTTACACAGTTGTTCCCAAACCTCTGCAGGAAAGATGTCCTTCGAGGGAGCCCGGCTCAGCATGCGGAACAGGAGGAACGGCACGCTGGGCAGCACGCGGACTCTGTACTCCAGCGTGTCTCGGAGCACGGATGTGTCCTACAGCGACAGTGTAAGTCAACACCCCGCCTCGAGACAAAGCGCCACTGTGGCAGTCGGGATTACTTGGTGATCAGTCTGCCTTCTTTAACCTTTTAGACAAACCCTCAATGAACCATGTACTATTTGTGGCACAAGTTCTTTTGTTTTTGTAGACTGTAGAAGCATTTTCATTTCTGTGTTGTTTTTCACATATTTCTGTTTTCCGGTTTTGTATAACTGCCACTTCAATAAGTCATTGGATAATAACGCCTTTGTGAATGACTTTTGGGAAACGTTAATATGCATTTCATTGTTTGATGCTGAGTGGTCTTGCTTCCGATTCCATGGGTTCAGGGTTGATTCTGAATCCTAGGTCCACTGCCCAGATCAGGACCCAGGCTCTCAGGTGTGGTGCTTGGAATTAGTTCTTGCAGTCTCCTTTCTCATCCGACTCTTTGGCCCTGTCTCTCCTCACCCTGAGCCAGTGTCCTTGTGGCCTTCAGTGCTTGAAGATGCCCAACCATGGCTCTCAGGGGAGCTGAGCTGGGGGGGCGGTGCCAGCAGGAGCTGGTCCCTTAAATCTGCTGCCACCGTGCGGGGTCCCCTGCTCCACAGGTTTTCCACACTCTCAGGCCCTGTCTTGTGCTCTCACTTGTCACAGTGCAGTCTGACATCTGGTCCCACCATGAGAAGTCTAGACAGCAGCTATCTTTGCAAAGAAAGGGAGCGAGTAGAAGTGGGATACAGGTCGTGTCAGACTCGACTCTAACTTGTGCGCACCACAGGGTTACTTTGGGGTCTATCATTGAGCTGTAAGCGAAGTCACACAAGCACGCAAAAGCCTTCCACCCTCCTCCAGCTGAGGTCTGCCTCCCAGCACTAGGACCAGCAAGGGAGGTACTCGGGGTGCAGAAATTAGGGGCTCCTGCTTTCTGGTGCCACCCTGCACTTGCAGGTCCTGAGGCCTGGGCGCTTCTGTGGGTTTTGCTCCCGAGTCTCCCCTGAGTCCTGGCCCTGTGAGAGAGTGGACAGAGGTGGTGCTGGCTTCCCCAGTATTCCCACCATTTGCCTTCTGCTGCTCTGACCCCGAGCCATGAAGCTCCCCCAAACCGCATCGCCACAGCCCTGTCAGCCTCAGGCAGCAGTGTCCCGGAGGATGGAAGAAGGCTGCTGCTCCCACCTGCCAGGCCCCTGTCCCCCGTGTCACCCCTCCTCTCGTCCCAGGCCCTCAGACCTGAGGACCACCCCGGGCTTCTCAGCACCGGGCTTCCGCCTCGCCCCACGCATGCGCCTCGCCCCACGCATGCGCAGGTCTCCAGAGTGCATCTCAGAGCGAATTTTCAGCAACAAAGCAGTCATCCCACCCCTCTGAGATGATCGCTAACTTCACAACTTACGCTGGTTTTCTCTGTTTCACCTAAGTAGTCTCAAGATTAATTATATGGCCAAAAATAATAAGGAGCAAAATGGGTACCACAGATGGGCAAGGTTTGCAAGAGAAGAGCATAGGAACTATTTTTGTTCTCTAAATTTTTCTTGTGAAATAGACATATGTTTTCCACCTTTGCCCATTTTTTGAAAACATGGTATTGTGGTTTGAGTATTCTTTCGTGAATTCTTTATTTTTCAATGTATCTTCTCCTTCTCCTCCTTCTCCCTCTTTCTTCTTCATCATTATTGCAGTACTGGGGATTGAACCCAGGGTTTTTGCACTGAGCTACATCCCTCATTCTTTTCTTTACTTCTTTATTTTGACACAGGGTCTTGCTAAGTCTCTAATTTGCCCAGGCTGGCCTCAAACTGATAATCTTCCTGCCTCAGCCTCCTGAATTGCTAGGATCACAGGCATGCACCACATACATCCGGTAGATTTCTACTTCTTTCCTCAGCACTGTTTTTGTGGCTTATCCATGTTAATCCATATGACAGTTGTCCACTCATCCCACTGCTGTGCTACTACTTTCCCAGCCTTGGGGTATTGGACATTTGGGCTTCTGGATTTTGCTTTAGGAACAATGACATTGCTAACATTTTTGGGTGTGCAAGAAAATGCAGTGTGGAAAATGCAGTCTGGACTGAAGTGGGCCAGGAGAGGCACACATGTCTCCCTCATGGGCCTGGCTTTTAAGGAACAGGATTGATGGGAAACCTCCTTCTAAAAGATGGGAAAGTGGAGACCCCTGGTCTCCGTTCTCACATTCCTGAGGACTTGCTCAGGCGGGGGTTGGGAGGTGACAGGACACTGTGGACTTCATTGCAGTGCATGGCTGGTGGTGGCCTGTGGGGGATGCTGAGTGGGGCTGACTCGGGGCCAGGCTGTCCCAGGAGGCCAGCTGTGCAGGACATGGTCTGAGCACTCCAGGTGTTGGCACCTGGGGACCTGCAAGAGGTAGGAAAGGGGATGCCCTAGCAGCCCCAACTCCCCTGGGAAAGACACCCTCCAGAGCTGAAGACTCTTCCATTGCCAGGAATTCTGGGTGCACGGTGGCTCAGGGAATGCCCCGCCCCTCTCTGCATGAGGGCCTCTTGGGCAGGGAAATGGCTTCATGGGCGATCAAGAACAGTTCTCTGGAGTGGCCCTGCCCGCCGTGAGCATGAGGCCTGTGGCCCTCCCTTCACCCCTGCTGGGTATTAATTCTCTTTAATTTTCGGCAAATTGATGGGTGTGAAATGGAATCTCACTGTGACTCTATCTCACATTTGCTTTCCTGCTAATGAGCTTGAACTTCCTTTCATGTGATGATGGGTTACTTGTGTGTTCTTTTACTCAATACCTGCTCCTGTCTTTTGCTATTTTTCCCATTGGGTTAGTGACCTTATTCTTACTGATTCATAGTCCTTATAGATGTTGCCCATCAATCTTCTGATGATTAATATATGTTTAAGTATCTTCTCTCACTTTGAAGAGTGTAGGTATTGTCTGTACTTCCATATATTTCCAAATAGCATGCCTCGAACAATTTAAGGGATATTTTCCACTTGTGAAGGCTCTGGTTGGCTGTCAGAATCAATTCTCAATGTTCTTAGCCACCTTGCTCATGGGAAAATAAAGACACTGATGGAAAGTGTTTTTGGAATATATCTTCTTTTACAACAGCCAGAAGAGGAGTGGAAACCTGCATTGATACTTTTTTATGCTAAAGAGTCATCCAATGCTTACATTCACCCTGGTAGCCTTAAAGACAGGAAAATGGTAGTATGTGCATGTTACCATTTAGGTACCAAAAACTCTAAGTAACTTTTGGAAAAATCTGCATTTAGTTATAAAAATTTAAATGTATTCCTCTTTTTAAAAAAATGTGGTGTACTTGAAGAGCATGAAGAAATGCACATATTTAGTGTTCATAGTTTTGGCAGGGAATGAGAATAAACCAATAATGTGTTATCCAATGATGTTCTTTCTTCAAAGGACTTGATGAACTTTATTCAAGCAAATTTTAAGAAACGAGAATGCGTCTTCTTTACCAAAGATTCCAAGGCCATGTAAGCACTATTTCCCTCCATTTTTGCTTCCATGTCTACACATAAGGTATAATTAACCACCCCCACAATGGACAAATGCTCATTAGGTCATTGTTAAAGTTGTTTTCTGCTTGCAATTCCCAGAAACAGTGTGTGATCAGGAAAGATTTAGCAAGTAGTTTGTAGTTGCCCTTGAGTTACATCATTGCCTATATATTTTTAGCTTTGGCAGTAGAGCAGTTGGAAAAGTCGCTGAGAGGGGCTACATGTTTTTCAATATTCCCTGGAGCCTGGGAGCCCATGCTGGTGGCCTTGACAATGAATGCTGTTTTACAGCAGTTGCTAGGCAACCTCAGGCTTGTGCAAAGGTGTCAATCTCATTGGCTCCTCTCCCAGCTGTGGTCCTTGGGCTTCCCTTCATCTATTCTGGGTTTCATGTGTTTGGGGACAGCATGACTGGGTTACAGAGGTGGCCCCACCAGCCCAACACACAGGAGATCCTCAACAAATGTTAATGAGCAAGTGAGCGAATGGACAGATTGGGAACTGCTGGGCATTCTAGAAGACGGTGGACTTGAGTCTAAACTATTTTAATCCCGCCTCTTGCCCTTCTTGTTCCTCCTGGCCCCTTGTCTTCCACCTGTTGGTGATGGAGGGGAGAGTGCAGCTCTTAACTGACCGGAAGTTGATGCTGTAGGTTAGCAGTAAAGGATTTGCCTATTGTTGCACGGAGGCAGTGAACAGCACAGGGATGGAAGAAGGGGCAGGAGTGTTAGAATCAGCTATGGTTCCAACCTTGACTCAGCTGTCTGCTCGCTATGTGACTTTAAGCCAATTGTTCTTTTCCTGAACTGGATTCTCTTATCTTAAAATCCTAGCAAAGCGCACCTCATGAACTATGGTGAGGAGTCAAGGATTCAAGGTCATAGGACATACAACACCTACCATAATAACTCAGAACTTAAATGTTTTCAGTTGATGTATTTTCTGACTTTGTGTGAGTTAGAAAAGGAACAGCAGAAAAACTAGGAGATCTCTGTTTTGTCATTGATATAAACTTAGTCCTCATGAGTCATTCTGACAGAGTATAAACTCTGGAAGTCAGCCACTCATTCTGTGAATGTTTCATCAAAGGGTTTTGCTGTTTATTCATTTGACTGGTAGACAATGCAGTTTGGATTCCTTCATTCATTCAGCACATGTTTTCTGAGCATCTACTATGTCATAGGACTAATTATATACTTTATTTCTAATACTACAAATCCTCTTGCAAGGGAGCTATGATTATCATTTGACAGATCAATCAACAAAGTTGTGCCTTTTCTTTCTAGCTGCCTGTATTTGTTACTTTTTTGTCACTGAGGCAAAAATACCTGCCATACAAAATTTAAAGGAGAAGTTTATTTTGGTTCACAGCATTTTGACTCACAGTGTCAGAGGGTTCAGCCCATGGTCAGCTGGGTCCAAGGAAGAAACAACATGGTGGAAGGACAAAGCTTCTTAACCCATGGAAGGTGGGAAACAGAGAGAAAGGAAGGAGCTAGAGACAAGAACACATCTTTCCTGGTCATGCAGTGACCTGCCTCCAACCAGGCTTCACCTCCTAACAGCATATTTAGCCATGAGTGCATCAATGGATGAATCCACTGATGAATATAGCACCCCTATTTTCTGAAACCCCCACCTCTGAGCACATGAGACTTTGGGGGATACTTTATATCTAAACAAAAGCACTACTTCTGCTTCTAACTGTGACACTGCTTTAGGCAGGCCAAATTTATGAACACTTTCTCAGTTACAGATGTCTTCTCTCATTGGCTTAGGTACAAGTAGAGGGTCTATGGGGTGTGCTACTGGGACTTGTGGCTGAGAAGCACAGCCATATCCAGGATTCAAATAAAGTTACCCAGTCTAGGTTTCTTTCCACCCATTGTTTCTGCCCTTCTATAGTGAGCAGGCTCTTCATACACAATGAATAAATGGTCCAGAATCTTTGGCTTATGTGTCCTCTGTTTATCATTTTACCAATTAGGCCAAAGGACCTTGTTTTTAGTAATCCCACCAGAAGTCCTGGGTTGATGTTCATGGCTCTTATTGGCCTGTCTTGGGGATTTTGTATCTATTTCTAAGTCCACCTCTGGGGTTGGAGGATGGAATCTACTGGTTGGCTAAGCTTGGGTGATGTGGCCCCATGGAATCCATGTCAAAAGTTATGTTTTCTCAAAGGAAAACCAGGGTGTACTTACTAGCAGAAGGGGAAGTGGATGCCAGCAAGGGAAACCCATCACTGTCCTCTTTATAGTGCTTGCTGACGTCCCAAGCCCGGGCCAAAGTGACAGGAGATGTGGTGAGCAGCCCCAGCTCTCAGCAACCTGAGCAGAGAACAGGGACCTCCAAAGGCCTTCTAGTTACCATCGCAGAATGAATGCAAGGTTGTCAGCCAGTGGCAAAACAGCTTTGGATTTCTCCATATTTATTATTTCTATGGCTCTGTAGGTTCTGAGAATACTCCGTGGACTCTGAATTACTCAAGAGATAAGGGAACCAAATGAAGTGATTGCTAAAACTGACATTCCTCTTTTGGTGCTACTTGCCACAGGAGCTAACATAAGCTACCACAGTCTCCTCTTGGAGACCTGGCAGTTGCCACACCTGAGCTAAGCCCACACAGCCCTTTACTTTAACCCCTTGTGATGTTTGTTTCTTGAGAGGTCACTGGAGGGTGATGTTGGGCCATTGCCTCATTGGTGCCCCCTGGGACATGCTGCCAAGCTAGGGGCCACCTCCTGGCACTCCTGAGGTGGTGATAATCTTCTGAATCCAGGCTAGTTCTCTTCAGTTGTCACTCCCTTGGCTAGGCCAGGTTGCAGGTAGAAGCAGGAAGGACACTGCTTTTACAATATCTGCACTGTGCACTAGAACTTTCACCCATGAATCTGTATCTGTGCTGTCCAATATGGCAGCTCCTTGTATCTACTGATGAACTTTAATTTTACTTAATTAATTTAAATATAAAGCTAAATAACCACACATAGTTAGTGGCTACCCTACTAGGCAGTATAGCTCCATAGGATTCAGACTTTTTGGGTTGGGTGCTAAAACTAGGACTGTGATACTCTCTCTCATACTTTACAGCTCTCCTGTCTGTCATCCCTATTTCTCCTCTAGGTATCTATGCACCGAACATCTTTCTGGAAAATTCACTTCTCTTCTCCATTTATAAACCAGCCTATGCCAATTGGTGCCTAGAGGGCTACCAGCCCATAAACCATCGAGATGGATAGAGCCAGGCAACTCTCTTGCTCATGAGCACCTGGGATACACCCTATCCCTGGCAGAGAGAAGGCTCAAGGATCTGTCTTCATTTGAAGCAAGGATAAACAGAGCAGGAATCCTCTCCCTTATCCTGCAGTGAGCTGGGGTGGATGTGGGCACATCCCAAAGGACAGTGGGAGAGTAACAGCAATGGAGAGAGAAGAGGAACATCAGGAAGCAGCCTTGGCTCGGGAGGTCCCCCTGGAATTTAGAGAATGAGCTGAGGAAACTATGGCCAACTCTAGGTGACTTCTTTTTTCGCCCTTTGGGGCCAGACTGAGTGATGCCTCTGGGTTCTGTTCCAAATGGTGACAGGATGCTGTAGAAGGATGATTTTACATCTGGTTTCTAGCTCAGTATTTATGGCTCTAGGAAATATCGATTGTTTGTTTTAACATTTCAAATGTTTAGAAATAACAATGATTTCCATACTGGGTAATAATTAAGACTTTCAGGTACAAAGAGCTTGTATTAGTCAGCTTTCTAGCACTGGGACATAAGACCTGATATAAACAATTTAGAAAAGGAAGGATTTATTTTGGTTTCAGAAGCTTCTGTCCATAGTTGGCTGGCTCTGAGGCAGAAACATCAAGGCAAAGGGGCATGGTAGAAGGAAGTTGATCACTTCATGGCAGCAAGAAGCAGAGAAACGAAGAGTCAGAAAGGCGGGAGCCAGGGGCAAGGCATAGCTCCAAAGGCACAGCCTTGCAACCTACAACGTCCTACAAGTAGATCCCAACTGCTAACAGCACATTCAGCTACAAACTCAGTAATGGATGAATCCACTGCATTAATATAGTGCCCCATGGTCCAGTCACCTTCAGAAGCCCACCTCCTAACACATGAGCCCTTAGGAGGATATTTTTGATCCAAATCATAACAAAGCTCAACTAGTTTAACTAAAAGAAGGGACTTGCTAGAGGAGACATGAATGCTACCTAAGATCAGAGTGGCTGGGGCTTGAGAATGGGTGGAAGCCATGACTGGACATGTGGAGGCTCAGTAAGTCTTCTCCGGCCACTTCTCATCTCTACCTCTCTCCCTGTCCATGTGCCTCCTTTCTCAGTGTAGATGTTCTGCTTCCATATCTCAGGCCTAGCCTGAAGGGAGATGGAGCAGTTCTTCTGTTCTTCATCCCAAATTCGGCACCAAATTCCCAAGAAAGGGACACCAGTGTAAAGCCTAGATTAACGTCTTGTCCCTGGGCCTATCAACGGTGGAGAATTCTGTAGCATTTGGTCACATGAACGGGCTCATCTTGATCCAGCTGTGTAGACAATGCCGAGGGCCAATTTCAGTCTCACTGGGCCCCTGTCAAATGGGCACTCTCCAGCTGGGACAGCACTGATGCATCAGCATTAACTTTCCCCTGAGGACGGCCAGCTGCTGGGAAGAGTCCCACTGAGACGTGTTTGTTCCTTATTACAGAATCGCTCTGCTGAGTGGCTTTGATAGTTACCTTGGGCTTTCAGTACTTCAATAAATACTGCTATTAGCTGAGCAACTCTAAGTCCATGTAACACAGTCGAAATCAATTGCTTCCAGGCAGTAGAAGCTTGGTCATAATTTGGTCTGGCCACAATTCATCTGTTTCTAGGGTGGTCAGAAAATGTGACTACAAAGCACTAGCTTTTTCCTCCTATTGTATTTTTAGAAACAGTCTTAGAAATGAACTATCACTCACATCAAATGTGACCTACTGCCACCAAGTGTATTTAGAATAATTGTACATTCTGCCCTATGTCAAATGAACTCAATGGTGAAGAACATCTTGAGAATGCAATCCTTTCTCTGTCATGACAGCTATGCACACTCATCCTTGTCTTTTAGAAGGAAAAAAAAGTGCTTTACAAAAATCACTGAGGATGCATGAGGATACAAACTATTTACAAGAAGCTCAAACAATGTTTTCAATATAAACTACTTACAAGACGGTCCATGAGTGCATTCAATTTCTCATTCATTCGGAGGATTTTGCTGAATAGTCTTATGTGCCAGCAACACTGGGATACAGAGTACAAGATAGGTGAACCGGAAGCCATCCTAACAAGATTTCCTCATTTTGCATCTCATTACTTGGCCTAGGGAATCCTTGCTTCAGGTCACCCCATATGGCTGAATGGACTGTATACTGCACACAGATGCTAGGGGTGAAAGAGGGTTGAATTCTATGATTGTCCCTGCATCCTGGTGTGGGTCTACCTCCTCCAGAGGAGGTGCATTTTCCTTTGGGTTCGAGTTAGGGTGACCACATACTTTACTGTAGAAACTGGGAAACTGATTGGAGTGGGAGAGGCATGAATGTACTAGGCGTGGATAACAGATGTCCTCTGAGACCATGTGGGGCAAATCAGGACATTTGGTCACCCTCGAGGGTGGTCGCCCGGGCTTGCTTCACTGCTCCTTTGCTTTGCCCCTCTGGCTTCTTCCTGTGCCAGATGTGTTTCACATTCTGTTAGTCACCAGCTTCCTTGGGAAAACTCCTTGATAAATTCCTAGCACTCTTCTGAATTTTATCCAGAGATTTGACTGGACAGAGAGAGAGAGTAGAAGAGAGGCAGAACCGAGAGGGTGAGACAGGCAGAAAGAAGCTGGGAGGAGGGTGAACTCTGCCTCTGTAGGGGAGGACATGTTTGGGGCCACACTGGAAGTTTTTCGTTGTTACTGTTCAAGATTCAATCCTCAGTATGTAATATAGCCCTGGGTAGACAGGGGTGAAAAAGTTATGGATTGTGTTTCTAGACTTTGTGTTACTGCATTTTTGCTTCCTTTGGTTGCTCCCTCCTTTGTTATTTCTTGACCTCTGTGCATGGCACTGCTGAAGGTCAGGGTCACCTTGATAGAGCTCAGTCCATGCGCCAGGTCAGCTAGATGGTTTGCATCATTTCCAATTCTCCCAGAAGGCCTAGCAGGAGAGGGATCATGCCAGGATGCAAGCGAGTCGATGCACATTGCCAGGTTTGTAATTAGCCCCTCCCAGGAGCTCATGAGCAACTTGAGGCCAGGAATCACATCCAGGTTGCTTAGGATGGTGAGAAGTTCAGCCTGGATCTGACTCATAGTGGGTTTCCGGTCAGTATTTGTTGAATGATTACAGTGTGTTGTGGAAGTAGGAGTGGAAGAGAATTAACCACTTGTCCTGTATCTTTATATTCTCTTCCAATTTCCTGCCATGGGTGTGTGTCATCTACTGGACAAAGTTCTGCTGCACTTTGAGTGGGAAATGGTAGTGTTCATTGCAGTTTGTCTCTGTCTAGCCCAAATCTTTGAAGGACTCCCAAGCAGCTAATGTCCAGTATAGGAAGGATGGTCTCCACAAATCCTGGACTGCTTGGAGCTCCTGCCAGGGGACTACATCTCCCCAGGGAGTACAGCCCATGGGAAGGAGGGCTCACAGCATTTTGGGAAAGCGCTGCTGGCTGGGAAGCTGTCAGGGTGGACACTGAGACCCTGAGGTCCACCGCAGGGCTCCCGGACATTAGCTGTGTGAAAAGTTGAATAAACTTTCCAGGTGTGTGTGTGTCTGAGACACAGTCTCACTATGTAGTTCAGGCTGGAGCACGTGGAGCTCAGGATGGCCTCAGACTCCTGGTGGTCCTCCTGCCTCAGCCTCCCAAGGGTTGGAATTATAAGCAGGTGCTACCATGCCTGGCTGTTTCTAGATTTCATTGCTTTTTGGCCTTTTGGCTAAGATCAAGTGTAGATTTCAAAGACCCACCCTACTAAGAGCCTCCTGACTGCTTATGCAATGATGTGCTAATGAGAGCAGAGTTCTGATCTCCTGTCCTGGCTCCTAGTACAGGGCAATAAAAAACAGGAAGAAAACATCAATATACTGTAGCATCTTTGTGACCAACTGAGATGAGGAAAATACGATGTGATTGTAGAAGGTCTGCAGATAAGTCGTGACTGGACAATTTCTTTTTTGTGTGTTTAAGTTCATAATGCATGGTTCATTCCAAGAAGTAGGCTGAACTATGTAAGTAGGTCGAATGAAATCTGTTCTGCCTGACTCAGGGAAAACGTGTGCAAGTGTGGTTATACCCAGAGCCAGCACATGGAAGGCACCCAGGTCAACGAAACCGAGAAATGGAACTACAAGAAGCACACCAAAGAGGTTCCCACCGATGCCTTCGGGGACATTCAGTTTGAGTCACTGGGGAGGAAAGGAAAGGTAAGTAGGGTTCTCTACCTCAGCTAGTTCAGGAGCCAAGAGAATGTAGGCCACCTCAGTGAGCTCAAATCGTCGACAGGATGGAGGCAGAAAGGTGGGTAGTAACTTCCAAAAGTGATGGCAGATAAAGAGGAATCGTGTAAGAGTCAAAAGGCGTCGACTAGATGACACCTACCGGGAAAACTCCCCTGGGTTCTCACTGAGGCCCTGCAGGGGGCCACCGAGCCCGGCTGCCCAAGGCTGCGGGGGCCCTGTGACCCGATGTTTATATGGGCCCTGTAGGTGACACTTCTGCACCCAGAGCTTCCCGTGGAGCTCACGACAGGGCCTCCTGGCCTCGCGTCTCAGTGACGGCCCTGTCCACAGGCTGGTGGGCTGGCAGCTGGGACCCGGGCCCCTCATCCCTCAGCCCTCTCCTCGCAGCTCCCCGCCCCATCCTTGCCTCCTCCCGAGGAACGGTGAGCATCACCTCTGTCCCCGGCCTCTGGTACCCACAGGGGCAGGGGAGGGCTCCCCACACGCACACTTGCGAAGGCTGCAGGTAGAAGCCCAAGTCCCACCAGGCTGGGGAGACTCTTCTGGGGCCCCCTGTCCCCTTCCTGTGTAGTCACGCCAGGGACCCACCTCCCACCCCCAGTGCTGCGATGTCCCCTCCCCCTCAGCCCTGCAGCTCCCGACGCTGGGACGGGAGGGGAGGGGTGGGGGTCGGAGGAGGAGGACACGACCCCGATTCCTGATTCTCCCCCTCCCCCAGTATATCCGTCTGTCCTGCGACACGGACTCGGAAATCCTCTACGAGCTGCTGACCCAGCACTGGCACCTGAAAACCCCCAACCTGGTCATTTCCGTGACCGGCGGCGCCAAAAACTTCGCCCTGAAGCCGCGCATGCGCAAGATCTTCAGCCGGCTGATCTACATCGCGCAGTCCAAAGGTAGGCACGGGGGGGGGGGCAATTGGCCCACCGAGGCTTCCGTAGAATCCAGACAGATACTCCTGCAACTATGCCATTGATCACGCTTCAGTTCCAGACAGTGTTCCTAAAGGAATGGGCAGTCAAAGAGCTGGCAGAGGATTCCACGAAGAAACTCTTTGCATCAGTGTCCAGGGCCTCCTTAGGGGTCATCCTGCTTTTACGGACTACGATTTTTATTGTGTCATTGACATGTAGAATTTTTATCCAGAATGTTGTGATGAATTCCAATGAAAAAATTAGTCTGCTGTGGTGGATAAAGAGAAACAGTTGATTTCAAAAGAAGGAAATAGTTTTGTTACTCGAGATATCCAACTCAGCATTTTCTTGAACTTTGCATTTTGGCCCTTAGTCCCCAAGCGCTTCAGCTTTCTTCTCCTGAGAGCAGCGACCGCTGTTAGATAGCACATAATCCACTGTGTCCTTAGAATGCCCGTTAGAGCAACTATTCTTTTTTTTCTCCAAAGCTATGTCGTTCTTTCGGTCTTACACTCAGCCTTTCTCTGCCCCTCATGAGTTCGAAGAGCACAAGCCAGTAGCTCCACAGATTTCCCTTGCATTGCATCCCACAGACATCTTTTCACACTTCAGTGCAGTTTATCTGAGCTTCACATTTGGAAATCTCTTTGATGAAGGTTAGCTGACTGACATAACTGAGAAACATGTCCTATTCTAAATATGAAATTTTACTTACTTCGAAGAAGAATCTGGGATCCTATCCCCATTTATTCTTCTCAATTTCCTGACCAGCCAGAGAATCGTTTTGAGTTGTCATTTTGTTAAGAAACTGAGCAGTTCAGCTTCCTTACTACTAAATTCTGCAAACCATTCATTCATTTAGTGAATATTTATTAAGTGTCTGCCTTGTAGCCAGATTGCTTTAGGAGCTAGGAATGTAGCAGACAAAAACAGACAGAAGTCTCCAGCCTGGAAGGGGCCCCTTCCTGTGTACACACAGAAGGCCACCTCTCTCAGGGTGCAGAAGTGTCATTCTATGGGGCACTGGCTGCAGGAGGTGGCTGTGAACCTGCTGAGGGCCACTGTACAGTATCCTTACAATGTGAGGAGGACTTCGGTGGGAGAGATGAGGAAGTTTGTCCTCCGCTGGAGACACTGGTGGAATTAGACAGTGGAGACAAAGAGTGAATGCCAGGATTTTCTTACAAGCGCAGGAGAGGCTGTCCCCCAGCCCCGACAGCTTCTGTTCTTAGAGCTGACCTAGAGGACCTGTGACTGCCCCTCAGGTGAGTCCACGTGGGGACAGGCATTTCCATTATGCTAATTGATTTGTTTTGTGCACACACACACACACGCACACACACAACCCTTGATGCTGAGAATATCATCAAATGTAAATCTTGAAAAGACCTGCAAAGTTGTGTAATTACAAAGCGAAGCAAAATCACTTGCTTGGGGCCATCCCTGGATGAGCCCCATGCTGACCTGACCACTTCAGTGTCTGAGAGCAGCCGCACGGTACCCGAGGGGCCACTGCTTAGCTTCCTTAGTGGCTCGGGCCAGGAACTCACTGCCCGTACAAGTTTCCCTTGAGACCCATTAGACTCGGGCTGGCTGGCCTTCCTCCCTCCGGAGAGGTGGAGGTCCTTGTTGATCTAAAGCGGGACCTGGAGCCTGTGTTTTCTAAGGAGCACCCTCAGGGTCACTGAGGACTGGGGGTGCTGTTCTCCTCCCTGCCAGATGGTGGCAGGCCAGGGTCATTCCATGGTGTGGCTGTCACTGCACATCCTGGCTCTCATGGACAGCAACCCCGCCCAGTGCCCGCTGAGCTGTGCCCCTCGCCCCCCATTGGCAGGTGCCTGGATTCTCACGGGAGGCACCCATTATGGCTTGATGAAGTTCATCGGGGAGGTGGTGAGAGACAACACCATCAGCAGGAACTCCGAAGAGAACATTGTGGCCATTGGCATCGCGGCCTGGGGCATGGTCTCCAACCGGGACACCCTCATCAGGAGCTGTGAAGCTGAGGTACAGGTGGGACAGGGAGGTCAGGTGGGAGAAAGACCAGGGCACGGGGCTGTGGCCTGAACACTGGGGCTCTGTGTGGGAGCCAGTCTGTGGGAAACCTGCCATCCAAGGACGGCCTTTGGACCACAGGAATTAAAAATAAGGATGCTACATAAAGTATTTGAAGAAGACATTAACAGTGGTTGTGTTCTACTCATTAAAAATGTTCCTAGATCAACTGGGCATGGTGGCACACGCCTATAATCTCAGCACTCTGGGAAGCCAAAGCAGGAGAATTGCAAGTTCAAGCTCAGCATGGGTAATTTATTGAGTTAGGGAGACCCTGTCTCAAAAAACAGAACAAAACAAAACAAAAAACAAAACATTAAAGATGAGCTGGGGATGTTGCTCAGTGCAAAGATCCTGAATTTAATCTCCAGTATCAACAAAGAAAGAGAGAGAGAGAGGAAGAAAGAAATCTCAGATTAGAAGTCAGGCCCTTAATTCTTTGTAACATGACCCGAATCCATGCCAAAGAGCTGGTGCAGTACCTCTATTGCTGGGGTCACCACAGGAATTCAGATTAGTCACTGCACTCCCTACAGAGGTCTGTGAGCCCTACTTTGCCAAATGTTTCCTCGAAACAAATTTAGGGAGTAATCAGCACATATTCTGTGTTCAAAATACAAGGTGGACTATGGGGTTTTGCATCAAGCATGGAATTTTTTTTTTGGTACTGGGGATCGAACTCAGGACCTTGCGCTTTCGAGGTAGCTGGTGGCACCACTGAGCTAAATCCCCAATCCAAGCATGGAATTGTTGAGCAGTATCTCTGTGAGTTGAGGGTGCCATATGCAGTTGCATCACAATAAATCTTAAGATCTCATGAGAATTGTTATTGTTTCATAAACTACATTTTCCAAAATTGATTCAAGAGGAACTAGAAAATCTGAACAAAGGAACTATCACTGAAGGGGTTTAAAAGGAAATGAAAATTTATCTTCCAATTGCTCTGAGTTGGATGGCTTAACCAAGTAAGTAAAAGTAGTAATCTAGTAAGTACTAACTTTAAAAACATCTGTTTCTAGTCTTACATGCAGAAGCATGGGATCTTTAAAAATTTCTGCTCAAATTTTTTTCTAGAAAACCATTTAGAAGTATGTGTCATGAGCATAAAAATTGTTCATATTGCAGCTCCGGCAATCATACTCATAAATACATCACTAGAGAGTTTCATATTTGGACAAAGATGTTCACTGAAGTATTTCTTGTAACAGCCAAGTATTACATGTTAATATTTATTACTAAACAGGATAGCTTCAGTTAGATTGCTATACATACTTGAAAGAAACTTATGGAGCTATTCAAGTAATATTTCTAAAGATGTTCTGATAGTATAGAATATAAGTTTTAAATATAAAATTCTGAAAAATGTATGTGGCTAGAAAAGGCTAAATGTATGAAAATCTTGATGACTCAGTGGATCATGGAATTAAATATAATTTTAGTTTTCATCTTATTTTCTGCATTTTCAAATCTTTATAATAAACATGTATTATTTTTAGGGACAAATTTTAATGCTAGTTTTTATTCCTTTTATGTTTCTATTAACTATACTCTTTAGTGACAGTGTAGTTTCATACCAAGTCCATGATTTCGTGGCTGGCTTCCTGCATTCTTTACTATTCCCCTCTGCAGAGTAGCTTTTGGTCTTTTATAGGAGTTGAAACCCACTGTCAAGAACAGTCTTGATGGCTGTCTCCTCCTATGTAGTTTCTACTCAAGGTTCTGCTGAAAAACCCAGCCCTTGAGGATGGGGCTGGAGCAGGACCAAGATGCAGCTGCTATGAAACAGTGTCACATCTCGCAAGTGCTGACATTTCATATTGTTTTAGGATCTCTTTCTGAATGTGTTTCCCTTGTTTTCCATCATCAGTTTTTTCCTTGAGTCAGTGCTACACTTTAAATATCACTGTGCCGTTATCTACACATTAACAAAGATAGCACAGGTCTCTACTCAAATTTTTGTTTTGCAAAACAATTTTGGCTCTTTGTTGTCATGTTTCTTCCCCATAAACTTCTTTGTCAGATATAATCACCAAGACAGAACAACGACAACAAAAATATACACTCACTGAGTGAAGTCATTCAAACATTAACTGATATCAAAAATATTAAAATTATGACAATGCCACATCTTATTCCCATAATGTATGTCCCTCAACTTGTGTGAGTCTTCATCTTTCAGAACGGTTTTACAATGGTCTTTTACAGGTTCTACATCTTTCTTCCTAGAGATTTTATATTATTATTGTTGTAAATAGGGTCTTGATTCAATGTAATTTGTGAGGCATTTTTTCTGGTCTGTATGAAAATATTGATTTGCTTATTGTTGTTTTGAATCAGATACTTAATATACTATCTTCCTAGTTTGAATAGTTTTTCAGTACATTCTTGGAGTGTTCTAGGCTTGCGGTCATATTATTGTTAAATAACTTTCGTTTTTAAAACAGCCCTTTGATTTAACGGTACCTTGTGTCTTTTGCACATCTTCTTGAATTGGCTAGCATACCTGGCATCCCAGTTAGTGGGAATGGATCTAGTATTTCAGTGATAAACAGCATTTGGCTACAGGTTCAATATACATGTATTTTAAAAACTGTTATAAAATATCAACTTTTTATTTCTAGTTTATAATTTTTAAAAATCAAGAATAAATGCTGAGTGTAAAAGGTCTTTTACATCTACAGGGTTGCTATTTTTTTTTTCTTTTATCCATAACCTAACAGTCTGAGTCCAGGAAAATACAAATGATTTTTTTTTTCTTGGTGGTGGTTTGGGGTATTGAACTCAAGGTCTGCACACTGAGCTACATCCCCAGCCCTTATTTCTCTCTCCCTTTCTCTCTCTCCCTCTCTGTCTCTCTCTCTCTCTCTCTCTCTGTTTTGAGACAGGGTCTCACTAAGTTTCTCAGGTTGGACTTGAACTTGCAATTCTCCTGTCTCAGCCTCTCAGAGTGCTGGGATTACAGGTGTGTGTGTGTGCGTGTGTGTGTGTGTGTGTGTGTGTGTGTGTGACTGTGCCCAGCTGCAAATGATTTAATTATCCTGCTGCATTTAATTAGCCAATGATCTGTTAGGTTGTTTGTATCCATATACATAAAGAGATTAGGCTTTGGCTTTTTGTTTTGTAGTTCTTTCCGCGTTAAGGCTTTGGAATCAGAGTTGGGTGCTGGACAGATACAAATAAAGTGGGAATTATTTGTTCTGTGGAAGTTCGTGGGGATCCTCCTTCAAACACCTGGCTGTGTTTCTCTTGCCAATATTATCTCCAGGACCCTCCTTCTTGATGCTACTAATGGCGTGAGGGGCACTTAGAGAATAGAGCTATAATGTTTGAACTTTACTTTCTGCCTTTGTACTGGTTCTGTGTATGTCATTAGTAGAAGCAGTAAGTTTCCTCTCTTCCATGAGTTTTCAACTCACATTCTGTGCTTCTGAGTTGAAGTTGAAAGATCTTTTAATGCAGCTCTGATACTTTATACAACTTTGGAGAGGTGCTTGAGAGTCAGGAACCCATATGCTAAAGATTCTTTTCTTTAAGTTCTTGCCCAGCCTTTTATCCTTTGCTCTTGCCGGGACAATTTATCTATATTATTGTTTCTTTTTATGGTCCCTGTTAGTGTGTGTTTCTCAAGATCAAACCTACTTTAGTCATCTTCTAATCTCTAGCTCTTGGTGTAGGATAAATTCCAGACAAACATACACCTCTCTCTCTCTCTCTTTATATCTATCTATGTATATATCAGTGTCTACCTCTTCTTATGTATCCACCTCCCACACATGTGTACATGCACACACACATACAATATATGTGTACTTTTGAATTCTATCTATTTTAGTGAATTTAGGCAAAAGAGGACAGGGCAATAGACCAAGAGCTAGACTGAGAACCCAATCCTTAGATGGTCACTGGCTGTAGATGTGACAACAGGCAAGTCGACCCAACCATATGAACCTCCATTTCCTCACATGTAAAAGGAAGCCTGTGACATCAGCTCCTTAAGTCTCTTGTACCCTAGGGATCTGGGAGGAGGAATCAGTATAGTTGATCCTGATGTGTAGCTTTAACAGGACCATAGAAATGTCTTCATGCATCTTGGTCAACAAAGAAAATCTCAAAGGCAGCTTTCTCCATACTTTGCAGGGCTATTTCTCAGCTCAGTACATTATGGATGACTTCACGAGAGACCCTCTGTATATCCTGGACAACAATCATACCCACTTGCTGCTTGTGGACAACGGATGTCATGGGCACCCCACCATCGAAGCCAAGCTCCGGAGTCAGCTGGAGAAGTACATCTCCGAGCGCACGAGTCAAGGTCTGTACTTAGGAAGGGGGGTTCAGGACACAGGTGCCCTACAGTGGCAGTTGTCAAGTGCTGCATGGTGAGCCCTCCTGATCAGGTGTCCTTGTTGCTAAACAAGAGCTGTGGTTTCTCTTCTTTCTTCACCTCCCAAGAGTGCTTCTGCCAGGGCCACTGTGATATGAGCCCTTCCACATGCCCAAGGCAGTGACAGATGCTGTCCTCTTCCAGTCATTTGTCAGTGAGAAAGCCTGCTGGCTTCTCTTCTACGAGACAGCACTTCAGAACAAATCAAATCGGGGTTGGCGAACATGAGTTTAAGAAGCAATGAAATTAGCTGGATGGAAATGATGAAAAACAAACCCACTGGTTCCACAACTGGGTGGTTTGCTTTTTTTGAATCTTGGCTACTTCTATGGAATTGAGTGAAAGCCTTTATTTGACCTGGTAATTGACATATACTCTTCCTTCCTCTGGACCAGGTGTTGAGATGTGTCCCACTGTAGAACCCAATTACCTTGTGATTTAGTGATAGACTCCATCTCAGGGACTTGTGGGAGATATTATCAATTGCTTTCCTTTCACAATGAGGTATACATGAAGAAAGATTTATATATACTCTAAACTTCATTAAGAGAACACCTAGTTATGCAGATTTCTTATTCACTCGAGAAAGCATAGGATTATGCAAATGAGTGAAAGAATTATTATTCTAAGGATAAACTTGAACCTAGCCACTCGTGTTAGCAAAAGTAAATCAAGTGCACCCGTTAGCACTTTAAATATCAGGGAGAAATTACCACCTGACCCGTGTCACACTATTACTACTTTGGGGAACAAAGATTCATCCGTTGTGGCCAAGTGGAATGTAAGGTCAAATCCTTAGGCTGTCAGCTGTCACCCCAAGCCCTGGGCTCACGGGGCAAAAGCTCCTGTCACACCTATATGTGGAGGTAGGGAAATGTTTCTATTGGGTTCAAAATGAACTTTACTTTTTATATTTTACAGATTCCAACTATGGTGGTAAAATCCCTATTGTGTGTTTTGCCCAAGGAGGTGGAAGAGAAACATTGAAAGTGAGTCCTGGTTTCATTTTTGAGACTATCTCTTAAGCTTACCCAACAAGTTCACATTTTCAGGGATTTGGGGCTTATCTACTCTGTCCTGACTGCTTCGCTTTATTAGAGTAAGTAGGTAGTGTCTTCCTGCCACATCGTGTTGGTGTGGCAGACTCAGGTTGGTGGCAGGCTGAGACTATCTGGGAAGAGGATTTGAAATGACATGAACAGCCACTGTACTTAGTGTCAGCTTTGACACTAAGTCAGCCTGCCAGAGAGAACAGTGGACATTTGCTCGTGAGACCTAAGGATTGTGATCAGTGTGTGTGCTGGAAAACTGGCCAGTCCGTCTGCAGGAAATGAGCTGTCACACAGACCGGCCTCATGCTAGGTGTCCCCAGACCACTGAAGCCCCATCCAAACGTCTCCCAGGGATACAACAGCTCCGCAGGGAGGAATCCTGAGCTCTGAGTGACTCTGAGAGCCCGAGAAGTTTCATGGCTCATTCTGCACCTGCGTCACTGAGGATCAGAGCAGGAGCTCAGCTTCCTTGCTCACAGAGCAGACTCCAGCGTTCCTGAGTTCTTGGCAGCATCTGGCTTCTGTTTGACTTTTTAACAAAGAACCTCATAGTGACTGCATCCTAACCCGTGTTGGAAGATCCCATTTTCAATAGTTCATTTTTTTTTTTTTTTTGTACCAGGGATTGAACTCAGGTCCTTGTGCTTGCACAGCAGGTGAAACCACTGAGCTAAATCCTCGGCCCAATAGTTCATTTTTGTAAGAAGTGGACATTAGAAGAAAGTAATGTGATTCCTGTTTTTAACTACTATCCATGTTGAGTTGCATATCCCCCCTTTCCCCATCCTGTTTTAACTCTAAGTCTCAGATTGGGGAAGATAGCTGCAGTCCTGGCCTTCCCCTCTGTCTCCAGGGCACATCCCTAGTTATGAGCACTTGCTCACAATGTTCCTTAGAATATAGCTGAGCACTTTTCTTTGTTTATTCTTTCATAGCTCAATGGTCTTTTCATTTATTCATTCATTCAACAGATATTTATTGAGTACCATACCCACTCTGAGATCTATTATCAAGATCAAGGTTAAGTGAACACCTTTTAGGGAAAGACATTTCAAAGAATCACTAAAGAATATTTTTCAGTGTGAAATGGCCTCTGGATGAACACTGGAGAAATAGCCACCCAAAAAATAAGAGCGATGGAGAGAAAATAATCAACAGATGGTTGCATGTATTCTCCTTCTCTCAAAGTGTAGATTTGGTGTGAGGATTTCCTGGCCTAGGGTGGAGGAAAAGACCAGGGAGTGGCTGCAGGTTTAGAGGATGGTGTTTCTGATGGTGTTTCTGTCCAGGGATCTGCTCAGCCACAGAAGGTGGGAGGAGACAGGAGGGCAAGGGAAGGGAAGTACGGAGCTGATGTCTCTTCAGCTTCTCATCCCCAGTTCATGGCCTGGCACCACCCTTACTCCAAGAGTGAGGTGCACCGAGCTGCCGCGTGTGCTCTCAGCCCATGTCTTGACTGCATGCACTTGGCCTGATGGGAAAGGAGTCAATCCTGAAGGAAGGGCACTCGAAGCTCCCTCTGTGCCCCTGTGTGGTTAGATCACCCTAGCGGGCTGTCAGATGATTAACATTCTGATTCCCCTATGCTGGCTTCTGAAGTCACTAGAAAGGAGGCAGAATTGTGGCAGATGTTTATCCAGGAAGTAAATCTGTTTTTATTCTCTTTCAATAATAAGGGCGGGAAAATGATTTGATGGGACAAATATGTGAGAAAATAACACAAAACTTGTAGCTGTTGCTTTTAAGATATTTTTAAACCTTGAAAGTATGAGTATTGGTAACTTCTATCAGATAAGCTATCTGATGATGTTGAATAGAGGCATAAACATTGTCCCTTAGGCCAGGGATTTAGCTCAGTGGTTTCGCCCGCCTGCTGCGCAAGCACAAGGACCTGAGTTGGATCCCCAGTAGCCCCCCCCCAAAAAAATTGTCCCTTAAAGATTATGCCAATGTTTGGAAAGATCAATATTGTCTATAGAGATGTCGTGAAGCACCTCTTTATGGAAAACATGAACCTTTCCATGTGACCTTATCATGGAGTTTGTTATTGGCATAGGATGGTGTATGACCAACTTACCTTTCTCATCATGGGGCAGTTGTCAATGTTTGGTTTGCTTCTGATTTAAAAGAAAAGTCCCAAAGCAAAACATGCAAGTGCCAGTGTGTTGGCTCCACCGACTTGATTTAGAACCTCACTCCCAAGCCGGTTCTGTGGATGACGGGTGTGTCTCACATCTGTCTGCCTCTCTCTCCCTCTCCCAGGCCATCAACACTGCCATCAAAAGTAAGATTCCTTGCGTGGTAGTGGAAGGGTCAGGGCAGATTGCCGACGTGATTGCCAGCCTGGTGGAGCTGGAGGAAGCCTTGACATCTTCTATGGTCAAGGAGAAGCTGGTACGCTTTTTACCCCGCACAGTGTCCCGGCTGCCTGAGGAGGAGATCGAGAACTGGATCAAATGGGTGAGCTTTGGGGGAGATGCTGGAGGGTGGAGAAAAAGGAAGCCACGCTCGTGGGTAGGGGATGAAATACCTGACCTGCCATGCCTGCCCACACCTCCAGCAGCTGTAGGTGTTCTGTGTCCCCCTCCGTGATTTTGAGACACTCCAGCTCACTCAGGTGTCCTTCTGGAGACTGAAGCTCAGATAGGTGACTCTTCAAGTGTCCATGTCTCCTAAGGGGTGTCATTCTGGGCTTCATAAGCTCAGGTCTGTTTGCAAAGCATATGATCTTTAACTTAGGCCATGATTCCAGCAAATGTGCTTCTGGGTTTTGCATACATCATTGACCAGGCAGCTGTAAATTCTTAGAAATGCAGACATTAGATTGAGTCTGCATCTATGGGAGAAACTGACTTTTGCATAATTGCCTATGACATCAACTGGCCTATGACTCAGTTTAGAATCTCTCATCTTTCTTGTAGCAATCATGTGAGAAAAGGCGGACTTACTGGAATAGTTATGATGCTTCTTACTGCTGTACCTGTGAAATACTCTAACGTATTAGCACAAAGCTTTCTAACTTTCCTTTTCGCGACTGCTGTCCATCTGCCATGATTTCTGTGTTTCTGCCTGCTCAGGTCATTAGAAAGCTCACACAAATGCCAGGTGCATCCCCATCAGCCCATTCAGAAGTGGCCTCAGATGGTTGGATATTTTTAGGTGTATGTGCTAACACCTGGAACTTTTTCCACAAAGGAAATCTCAAGACCACAAAGGTTATTTTCATCATAGAACCCATTTCATCGTGAGAACTGAAGGCTGGATTTGGTATAAATAACAACATTTCTTTAACTAGATTAGTGTTCCAATAGTATTCCATCTAATCATGGAAGGGCTTTAAAACATCAAATGCAGAAAGCCCAAATTCCAGAAAAGGGAAGGTCAGGTCTTTGTGTTCATGCTAGCTCTTGGCGTTCCTTAAGACAAGCTTGTGCAAACCAAATCCTTATAAAACAAAACAAAACAAAATGACAACAATGACAAACACCAAGAGAAGTTCATTCTGGGAGGCTGAAGCAAGAGGATTGAAAATTTGAGCCCAGCCTGGGCAACTTAGGAGAACCTATCTAAATAAAAAATACTGGGGATGTAGCTTCGTGTGAAGGCCTTGGGTTCAACCCAACCTTCTCAGGTGCCCTAATACCTTCTCCTCTGATTCCCTGGTACATCTGAGTAAGTTACGTGAAATGGGACCATGACAGCCTTATTTAATGTCACAGGGGGTCCATAGCCAAGAAGCCTGGTGGAGCAAAGGAATCTGAAATAATCAGGAAACAAATCCTTTGTTCATCAAGCCTCACTGTCTGAAGTTTGAAACTTTAAAACACAGATGAACCTTCCTCTCATAGTTGGGAGATAGCCCTGGTGCTGAGCCAGGGCCTGAGTAACATTGCTTAGATGGTATTTGTACTGAGAAATCTGCCCTTTTCAGAGTTTACTAAAAACGTAGTTTTATATGAAAGTTCCTGGGATTTTCTTTCATCTTGTCTGAGTCCATCTGAAAGATAGATGTAAGAATAAGGGCAAGTGGAGATGAGAATAGCAGCTTTATGGGTGGTGAGGGCAAAGCCGATAGATGAGGTTTGGAGGTGCCCACACCATGGCCTTCTTACACTGGGCTCTTCTGTGAGAGGCGTGAGCCCACCCAACATGGGCAGCACAGGGCAGCAGTTGGCCTGCCTGCCAGGCCGGCCAGGTGACTGGCTGCGGACCAGAGCACCGGTAGTCAGCAAAGAGCAAGTCCAGCATAGGAAAGCAGCAAAGCGCTGGGCAGGGCTATAGTCATTTGCCACCCCGAGAAAAGGAGGGGGTTGAGCATGGCCAGGGAGCCATTCTGAGGGTGCTTTTTCTTCATAAAATAAATGTGGGTAGCAGAAGGAGGGCTCCCTCTGGCAAGCATTAGTTTATCCACCAAGATGGCCAGGGGCTGTCCACCTTCTCTCTGTACAAGTTGATCTATGAGGTCCTGGCCACATCATGTCCAAAGAACATGCCACTTAATGGGTCCCCCCACCCTTTATGATGGATTTTGATTTCTACTTCAAAATAACTATTGTAGGCAATTCATTTTAAACAACCTAAAAGTTAGACACTTTTTGTCTTTTGTGATTATATTATCCTTTCTGGGATCTAATTCATATTCATATCTAATGAAGTATCGTATTTGTAATTATGTCAATCTAAAACATGGACTACAAATGAGCATTAGTCTAGTGTTTTAATTATACATTCATTGGGGATTTCACAACTGGTACAGATTTCTCAAAAGACCAAGCTCAGGAGTGGGATTGTTAATTAAAGAATGTAGACATACAGTGAAATGCAAAATAAACAACTTTCGGGGAAGTTCCAGTGACTTCACCGATCACGTGGATGATCAACCCCAGAACCTAAACTCTTGGTTTCTTGACCCTCCAAGGAATCTCCAATCCTGCTTCCACTGGGACCACCCCCTTTTTAACACCTCTGTCATAGCATCTCCCCCATTATCTACTCTTGAATTCCTCAAGAACTTCACCTTCCATAGTAACCTAATCCATCAGCTAATCTTGGTGTCATCTCTTTGCCCATTTTTAGCCCTTTATGCAATTGTCAATCACTGAGCATAGACAGTATGCCAGATGTTGGATTAGACCTTTCAGAAAAGAATGGTGTGGGCTTGTGGGAAGCTCTCTGAGAGCTGAGGTCTGAAGGATGAGCGGGAAGGAGGTGAGGGTCGGGACTGTGTTGGGGGAGTGCCCTGCACCAAGGCACTGATGTGGGGCCTGGTGTGGCTACCCCAGGAGCTGGGAGGCAGCAGTGAGGAGAGGTTTGAGTGGGACCTGAAGAGCTTGTGAGGGGCCAGAGCAGGAGGCTCCCTGAAGCTCTTTGGGGGTTTTGCTCTTGCTCAAGCATAATGGAACGCCATTGTAAAGTTGGAGGCGGAGGAAAAGTGTAACGGAGCTGTGTTCACAAAGCTCATGTTGGAGGAGGAGGCACAAGTGTGTGGGGAGTACGAATCCAGGTAGGGGGCTGTGCAGCTCTCTCTGGAGCTCATTGGCTTGGTCTACCTCCAAATTCATTTTCTTCCTTTTATTTGCATGGCAAACAGGTCTCACCCCCTGGCCGCTGCCCACCCACTTGTGCCACCTAATCCTGGTATCCCTGCTCCTTCCTGGCCACGTCTAGTAGGACCCCTTTTCTTCAGCCTGAGGAGTGTAGTGAGGAGAGCGTTTCCCTCCATGCTGTCGTCCCTTCCTGCTCTCTCTCCTCCCTCCAACTCCCAAGGTCTGTGTTTTCCTGGAGTTCCCCTGTGTTCTGAATCAAGTCCTCTGTCCCCACCTTCCCCAGGAAACAGAGGTTTAAGAGCTCACCTCCTCATCCCAAATCCAAGGGCCCTTCCCAGTCCACAAGTCCCACCTGAGGCTGAGACTTCCCTCTGCTGCTGAGCAGGCCGCTGCAATCCCAGGTCTTCATTTCACGTGTTGCCAGGGAAACCCACTGCTTACTTATCCAAACCTATCTAACTGAAGCCAGACTGTCCTCCTCCTCCTCCGGAAGGGCCCTTTCCTCACCAAGCCCTCACCAAGCGCACCAGGGCCCCAAACCTCAGAGTTGGGGGCCCCTTTCATTTAAAAAATGTTTAAGATTAAACATTATAGAAAAATCCCCAAAGCTAATATAGCAAGTTGTTTATTTCCTTTATCTGGTCACCAAGTCCTCTTGCTTCTTGCTTGCATTTGAACTTTTCCTTTAGGACCATGCTTGGATGGTTGCTATGGTCTTCTCTGTGCTTTTCTCGTTTAATCACTCATTTGACAGCTGAACATCTGTCCTGGGCTTTGAGATACACACACACACACACACACACACTCATGCACGCTCACACACACGCACACATGCACGCCGCTCTCAGGTTTTTGATAGGGGCTTTTCCATATTGTGTGCTCTTGTGTAACCACTACTTTATTGTCACTGTGGTCAAGAACTCATGACTACATCTTAGAAATTGAAAGCTATGGGATCCTGTACTGTTGGTGAGGGAAGAAGGGCTGGGATTCCCTTAGTGATACTCTTCTAAAAAGATGGGGTAAAAGCTTTCTCACTCAAAGAGACCAGTTTATGTTCTTCAAGCTTCTAATAAGTTGGCTAACAATTTTTTTCTTTAAATATTGCTAGCTCAAAGAAATCCTTGAGAGCTCTCACCTGTTAACAGTCATTAAGATGGAGGAGGCTGGGGATGAGATTGTGAGCAGTGCCATTTCCTATGCCCTGTACAAAGGTGAGTAAAAACAGCTTTCACAGTCTCAGCTTTGTGCGGCTTCCTTACTTTAAAAAAATTTTTTTGGAACAGGGTTTCACTGTGTAGCCCAGGCTGGCCTCGAACTCGAAACAATCCTCCTGCCTCAGCCTCCCAAGTGCTGGGATTACAGGCATGTGCCACCATGCCCAGCTTCCCTTACTTTTTGAACTTAGGTTTCTTTTTCAAAGAAGAGTTAGTGAAATGCAAGTTGAGCATCCCTAGTCCTAATCCAAAAGTCTGAAATCCAAACTGCTTAAAAATATGAAACTTTTTGAGTTTCCAATTGATTCCACAAATGGGAAATTTCATACCCTGAAACTTTGTTTCATGGACACCGTTGTTAAGAATAGTGTATATTCAGGCTAGGTGTCTAAAGTATATGAAACTTAAGTGAATTTCGTGTTTGAACTTGGGCCTCAGGAAATCTCACTATATACATGCAAATTTCCCAGTGTCTGAAAGACTTCAAAATCTGAGACACATTTTGTCCCAAGCATTTCACATAATACTCAGCTCTGCCATCTTGCACTTAATTTTGATTCTACTCCTGGGAGTACAGACTAGTGTTGCCCTAGTGAGGCATATTTCACTGAATGTATGGATCTGACAGAATAACAGTTTTATGTCATTAAAATGCTGATCAGATATGATCATGATGTTCTCCAAAGAGCTGTTTGTAATAGTGTTTTAAAATAGCTTCTCCAGTCTCAGTCTCTTTTGCGAATGTTATAAAAACTGCGTCCTCTGTCCTAGATTTACACACAGACGTGCACACTCACACACTTTACATTTTGCATAAATAACGTTGCCTTCGGTTTCAAAGGCTCACAAGTCTGAAGACGGGTATGAGCGAATGTCAGGTTAAACAGTTTCCCCTGTGGGCTTTGCTGTCTTGGAACTGCATCCAAGTGGTATTACCTGAGGTAATCACATTCTTGGCAGTGCACTGCCATCTAGGGTTGGGCTGCCTGATTAATTCGTGCAAAGCACACAGAGTGGGGCCAGGCATGGCAGGAAGTGCAATTTAGTCCTTAGATATTTATTAAAATCATTCTTCTCGAGCTGGCCAGAAACTTGCTTAGAACAGTATTTATTAAATGGAATTATATTCTTATAAATTCATAGATACAGAGAATATTAGCTCTGGAGAAGGCAAGAAAAACATTGTCAGGTATGATCCTTGAAATATAACATTGAGGGAACCTGAATCTATGAAAACATTTGAATATATCATATTTCTTACGCAGTGAGGATAGGCCGTGGAAAGATACCATAACTTCGGGGATCCTCGTTGAGGACACACAGATATGGCTAAGTAATGATGACGTGAAATGACAACTCTGAGTGTCTGAGTCTAAGAGGATGCACCTTTGACAGATGGCTTACAGAATGGCCCGATTCTTATGTAGGGACTCTTTCCTGTCGTCCTGCAGCCTTCAGCACTAATGAGCAAGACAAGGACAATTGGAGCGGGCAGCTGAGGCTCCTGCTGGAGTGGAACCAGCTGGAGCTCGCCAGTGATGAGATCTTCACCAACGACCGGCGCTGGGAGGTGAGCACACTGGAAAGTTCTGTTCCTTTGAGGAGGCTGTGCGGGCTGTCCTGCTGTCCGGGCTGTCCTCCCAGCTGTCCAGGATCCGGTCTCCATGGGAGCTCCACCACAGCTGGTTCATTTCAGTGAGGTCCTCCAACCGATGTTGTAGGGGTTGTCCCCATACATCCCCGTCACCAGCCTCACTTTCCGTGTGTGCAGTGTGGGATAATAACATTGACTCGGGAAGCTACTGTAGAGACAATAAAGTCTGAGCCCCGAAATAAGATACTATCCATGCCCTGGTGTCATTCAGGGTTCATTGCCTTTCGGCCGTGAAGCGAGGGGTGATGCCATCTGGTGTAGAGCTGCACATCTGCTCTCCATGGTGTGTAGGCAAACGTGTGGGGAAAACAGGCACAAGATTATTGGAAGGAGTGGACAGTAGCTTGAGTAAAAGTCAAGACAGCAGCTTTCTTCCTCCTCCTTCCTTCCTCCCTCCCTTCCTTCTTTCCCTTTTTTTTTCTTTTTGGTGGTGCTGGGGATTGAATCCAGGGCCATCACAATGAGCTACATTTCCCGGCCCTTTAAAAATTTATTATTTTGAGACAAGGTCTCCACTGACATTTTAAGTTCCCCAGGCTGGGTTTGAACTTGGGATCCTCCTGCTTCAGCCTCCCACAGTGCTGGCTACAGGTGTGCACCACTAAGTCCCACTGTCCCCTCTTTTTGGGCCCCTGCTCCACTTACCTAGTCAAATTCTGATAAGAGATTTGTCACCAGCGACGGTTACAAGAATTGACTGAAGACACTCCATGAGTGTCACAGAGCTGGAGACTGGGGACTGCCCGAGGCCAGGGAGCCCTTTTACTATGGAAGCTGCATAGTAAGGTAGTGCAGACTGCTCTCCCTGGAGGCAGCTTTTCTTGCTTGCGGATGTGATTGGCGTTTTGAGACCACATTTTCTAACAATGTCCCCTTGTGTACATCCAGTGCTCAGTGCACCTAAGTACTCTACTCGATAGGAACTATTACAGACCAGCGTGTGGAATTGTAAGAGCTGCTTCTTTGTTTCCAGCTATTCTGAGTTAACCGAAATCATCAGTGGGCAGTGAGAACAGACTTAATTTTACCCACATACGTATAGATTGGAAGGTGTGCTCACTGTACCACTTGCATCTTTAGCAGCCAGATTCAGAAAACACTTTCAAGGCTGCCATTGTGTAATCAAAGACTAAGACTTGATTTCTGTTAGCATCTGATCAATTTTAATGATAGCAGTGCAAATAAAGTAATGGCTCATAAATTTTGAAGTGATTCATTCCTTTAGCAAACATTATTTCATACTTGGTCTTTGCAGCATAATGAATCCTGTTACACATCCCAAGGCTTTAGTTAGTGGAGGAAAGTAGAACTGTAGATGAATTAATTAATTCATAAATGAATCCGTGTGTGAAATGTTCCATTTCAGTAAAGTCAGATGGTATAAATACACACAAACTCAAGCACATTTTGAATTGCAGATTTAATTTTATCAACTCAGATTGTTAAAGGTGACAGACATAAGGATGAAGAACCAGCCCATCTCGTGACCCTGAGCAGAGTACTTAACCTCTATGTCTCTATCCTCTCCTACAGTGGTGTGTTGCAAGAAAGCTGGCTACTAAATTTTTAGCAACTTTGTGAGCTGATCATTAAGCACAGTCATTACTAAGACTCAAATTATGCAACTTAAAATTAAATTTTATAAAAAGTAAAGGTAAGAAATAACCAGAACACATCGTTTTCTAATTCTTTTACTGCATTTACTATTATCCATGCTTGGAGGTTATTTCTGACAGCTGTGTCTGTCTACTAGAAACTCCATGCACAGGTGCACTGTTATTCCCAATTCTCCAGGGGAAGATGTCATGTTTGAAACTGAAAGTTGGCCACGGTGGGGGCATTTTCACCATAGGAATCAGCAAACACTACAAGTCAGCCCTATATTTTCTTTTTATTTGTTTGTTTTTGTTTTGCGAGCCCTATATTTTCTTTCAGAGAGCTGGTTGTTAAACATTTAGCAGCACACCGCTGGCCATTTGCCTGAAAATGGAGAAGATAGCAGCAGCACCTACCTCTTGGGGTTGTTACCATGGTTAAATCGGATAATGATTAAGAGTATGCACTGGGGTTTAGAACATTGACACTTATTAAGCACATATAAATATTTGTTTGAAAATAAATAAAAGTCTTTGGAATAATGATAATATTTGTGTAACCTTTTACAGTGCATAAAGCAATTTCCTTATTAATTTGCTTTGCCCGAGATGCCAATCCATGTACAGATAATCTCATTTCTTTTTGGTTAATACACCAGAGCTCTGTGGACATCACAGAAGGAGAAGCAGCGGTGGATTTTGAGAGCCTGCTCTGAACTTGACTCAAGGGTCTTGCTCTGTGTTGTCCCCTTTCATCTTCCTTGTCACCTATTTCAGAGAAGGGCAAACTGAGGCTCAGAGACAGTCTTGTTCTAGCTCGCATGGAGACCAGGGCTTGGGAGTAAAGAATGAGGTGTCTGACCTCAAATCCTTTTTGCTGTCTTGTGTGCCTGTGGATCTCAACAGGGTCTCTAGACAGGGGGGCAGCGCCACCTGGCATAACCTGCAGACTTGTTAGCCCTGCAAATTCTAGGCTCCACCTTGGACTTCCTGAGTCAGAAATTCCAGTGTAGACTCCCAGCATGCTGCTCACACCAAGTTCCCCCAGGTTTGAGAAACATTGCCTGTGCTTTGAAGTGTGTGAGCCAGGGGATGGCAATGTGATCAGAATGATGCATGAAAAGTGGGGCAAATGGACACTTACCTTGAGGGCAGATGAGGAAGTGCGGCTACCATCTTCCCCAGAGGAGCCCTCTCCCTCGCTGAGCCCAGGGAGAGCCAGCATGGGCACTCAAAGGAATCTTGATGATTCCCTCTCTAGGCAGTGTGTGACCCCCACGACGTCAACACTGGGCAGAAACAAAAGCCATTAATGCTGCCACTGGCAGAGGATGCTCACTTAAAGCAGAGGGCAGGCAAGAAAGATGAGTAGAGTGGGCTGGGTGGGCCATAGTAGAGGGCAGTGGGGACCATGAGGGTCACAGAGCCTGGGTTGGAGGTGCAGCTGCCACTGGCACTAGCTGATGGTCCCTGAGTCGCCACAGCCTCTGGTTTCCACTCTTAAAGTTGGATTTTAATGCTAGAAATGTAGATTTTGATGAACCTTTGAATTTTGAAATGTTGACTGTAGAATCAAAAGTCAAAAATGCCATAGAGGACACGTAGGACATATCCAAGAGCTCTTGAATCCTGTAGCCCACTGGTTTGTGGCTGAAGTAAACACTGATTATTTTAAGATTTTCAGGAAGCTCCTAAGGGGTGAGTTTCATCAGTAATCCAGAAAGTGGAGACAAAGATAACCAATAATCTCCCCTTCACACAGCCAAGAGCCCAGGTCATATCCGAGCTTGCATCTGGCTGAGTCCTCTGACCCCCTCAGGCTGCCTCCCATCTGGATGCTTGAAGGAAAACCCAATGTCATGTTAAAATTGAAAAGATAAACTTTATCCTCAAAATAGGACTGAAAGCGAAGTTGAAGACATTCCTTTGTGGCTGAAAATATGATGTGGTGGAGACGGAGAACCACCTTTGGGTTTCTCTCCTCTAGACCCAAGGTGTGAGTTTTCTTTCTGCTCTTTCTCCTTAGTCTGCAGACCTCCAGGAAGTCATGTTTACAGCTCTCATAAAGGACAGGCCCAAATTTGTCCGCCTCTTTCTGGAGAATGGCTTGAACCTGCAGAAGTTCCTCACGGATGACGTCCTCTCCGAACTCTTCTCTAACCACTTCAGCACTCTCGTGTATCGGAACTTGCAGATTGCCAAGAATTCCTACAATGATGCCCTTCTCACCTTCGTCTGGAAGCTGGTTGCAAACTTCCGAAGAAGCTTCTGGAAGGAAGAGAGAAGTAGCAGAGATGACCTGGACGTGGAAATCCATGTAGGTAATGGTAGAGGTCTCTGCTTGAATTCTCTGTTCTTTTGAGTTTTTCTTGAAAATATTTCTCTACCTCCATCTTTCCCACTCCCTACCTCATTGTCATAAAGCACCTGTGTTGATGCTAATAATTCTTTTCTGTCTTTCAGAGTAAGGTATCTGGTGAGTTTCCTGATAGAGTTAATCTCTAGTCACCCCCGATGCTCCTTTTACTGATTTCTTCCTTCTCTAATCTCATTTTCTCACTTTCCTATTGCTTTCTCCTAGAATTATCTCCCAAGTGAAATAATTGCCCCAAATGCCCATCTCAGGATTGCTTCTGGTGAAACCCCAAAGTAGTCATTATCATTTGTAATTCTGGGATTTTCAGAGTGTGTTTTAAAAATCCGAGTGAGCTAAGTGTTTGCAGGAGCTGAAAGTGTTTAGAGAGCTTCTATTTGACACTACTCATGCCAAATCCTTCTGCAGTACAACATGGAACTGTGTCTCATGCGTTTTAGACTTTGGGAAACATGAAAGGAATTGAAAAGGAATATGTGGACTTAATTGTTCTTCTATCTGAAAATGTTCCATTGGAAGATATGGAACCCTAGATAGGAGCTGGGAGTCTAAACGACATGTTGGGAATTAAATCTTTGGACAGCAGTCCAAAGAAATGAGCATGTTTTTATGTTGTGGAAATTGAATTTAAGCCCCATGAGAGTTAAATTCAACTTCAATGATTTCTTTTTCTAGATGAGAAACAGATTTATATGATGAGGAGGAATTACTTTCTCTTTGGCCAGTCAGAAGTCATTCAGTTTTTAAATTGCTCTCAGCACATCTTTTCACCATTTATACCTTTCCACCTAGTTGTAGTTTGTCCTTTATGATAGCTGAAAGATTTTGTGTCAAATTGTACCACCTGGTGCATTGCAAAAGTGAGAACGTGGCCACTGTGCTGTTAAAGTGGACTCATGCACAGAGCTACAGGGCTCTCCGCTCACAGGGTGCTCCCCTCGGGCTTCCTTGCTCCGTTTCCGTCCTTAGAGTAGGGCACTAATGTGATCTCCATCTGCTCATGGTGACCACGTGCTCCGACCCCTCCCAGGACGCGTCTTCCATTACCCGGCACCCCCTGCAGGCTCTCTTCATCTGGGCCATTCTGCAGAACAAGAAGGAGCTGTCCAAGGTCATTTGGGAACAGGTAAATGTCGAGGCTTGGGCTGCATTTACTCCAAATGCATGCGTTGTTGTAATAGTTCTGACTTCACAACTCACATGCCTAACCTAAGATAACCATTAGTTAAACGGAACACCTGACGTGGGAGAACATGATTGCACCTCTGTGTGCATGTGGATGGGGGTGCTTGGGAGGGGCGGTCCCAACGGAGTGGCTGTGCTTGTGGGGGGAGGGGTCCTTCAATAGGCACCTGGTCCTCAGATGTGTGTGGGTGTAAGTTTGCTTCCCAAGTGAATCATGCAATTTAAAAATTAACTTCTAACTTTATTGCCCTGTGGGCAGGAATTAGGGTCTGTAAAAGTTCTGCAGGGGAAAATGCACTGAGAATTTTCTTTGTGATTTAGTATGTAGCATTTTTTGTGAATGAATTTCTGGATGGTGTACATTGAATTCAGACACACACAGTCTCACTGGTTCCCTTGCTCGGGCCTCCTGCAGCCTTACCTCCTCTCCCCCTCCTGGAGCTGTGTCCACTCCGGCATGACAATACTGCAGTGGGGGGAGAGCCCGGCCTCCGCTAGCAGCGTCACTCTCAGCTTCTCATGGCATTTGTCTTGATAGAGGGAGTGATTGAACAATAGGGTCAATGCTGAAATTTAAAAAAATTTATTACAGCAAATTTTTTAAATGTATTATGGTATAAGACACAGTGCCATGAATCCCCTTCAAAATACTCCCCTTGCTTTGAGTTCACTTCTCCCATTCTTCTTCCCACTTACTGAAGCAGTTCTGGAAGTTCTCTTTCCTGAGTGTCTTTACCAGGTGTGATTAAAAAGTATGATGAATGCTGAGGCCCAATGCCAACCAATAGAAAGGCCTAAAAACATGACGCTGTGTCTTCAGCCACTTTATTCACTGGATCTGGCTTCCTGTGACTTCTGGCTCTTCCCCAAAGTCAAAATGACCATGAACGGTCAACTGTTTGAATCAATTCAGGACACTGAGGCAGCCACAACAGTGCAACTAAAGACCCTCATGAGGGAAAATTTCCAACTCCTTCAGAAAGTGTCAAGAACAATAGAATAAATGTGTTTGAAGCAAGGGAGTGTTTTGACGGGGATTCATAGTAATGTGTCTTTTACTGTAATAATTTTAAAAAATTGAAACACATCAAAAAAAATTTAAACACATCATATTTTTATGCTAATTCCACATCTAAGACTGTGAGTATATTTGGGTTCAAGGTATCCCCACTCAAGACTTTCAACATCTTCAGGTTCAAGGTTATTTTGTGTTCATTATGAATTCTACTCTGAATCATTGTGGATAGTTGAGAAGCTATAATTTCCTGCTCTGGCTGTGCGTTTGTCCTTGTCTACATTAATCCTGACTCTGTTACTTCAAGGGATTATGAGTTAACCTAAAATTCTCCAACCCCCCTAAAAAGACCAGAGGCTGTACTCTGGCAGCTCTGGGAGCCAGCAAGCTTCTGAAGACTCTGGCCAAAGTGAAGAATGACATCAATGCTGCTGGTGAGTCCGAGGAACTGGCCAACGAGTATGAGACCCGTGCAGTTGGTAAGTGTGTGGGGCTGGGATGCCAGGGCAGGCGAGGGTCTGTGATGTTGCAGGTGGCACTCACACCCAGGGGGGTGCAGGCGGCAAGCTTGGGATCCCCCTGCTGGCTCAAGTGAGGGCTGCAGACTCCTGTGACATGAGCCTTTGTCCTACACAGGCCTCTTGGAGATGAATTGGGAGTCCTGGGCTCTCTGATCCTTAGGCCCAGGTCTAAGTAACTTAGCATCTCAGGGAGCTTTGGGGTGATTTTTTTATGTGACAGGTCTCAGATTTTATCTGACTTGCAAACCAACAAAGTAGCCTGCCAATATCTCCAGAGTACTTTAGATCCCTGGGTCTGTGACAGAGTCAGTTTATTACGAATGGCAAATGTAGCTGCCCAAGTAGCATCTTGGGTTGGCTCCCATGCCTCAGTGCCCCTGGGGGCAACTCCAGGAGTGGCTGATGTTTCTGTCTGAAGTTACCCAGCATGGAAGAGGCTGGGGCAGCACTTAGCCTCCCTCCCCTGGGTGACTCTGGAAGCGGCCACTGGACAGTTCCTTGCTGTCTGAACTTTGATGAAAACTGGCCAGAACCCTGTCCACCAAGGACTGGACCATTCAGGAATGTGAGAAATCCGGAAAGCTTTCTCCCAACTGCAGAGAGTTCTAGGCTTGCTCGGGTTTTTCCTTTCCTTCTAGGTGGTTGTAAGTTTGCAGTGATGTCTGTGTTATGTGTTGTCTACTGTCTTACAACATGGTTAGCTCTTTGTGTTGCATAAGAGGTGTGCAATCATTTCTTTTAACAAATTAAAATTTCAAAGACAATGCTGCTTTCTGGGGGACCTCAGTTAGGCTATGGTTCCTAATATTTTGACTTTTAAATATTTCCCGAGTATCTGCCCTCTAGTTTCTTTGTCATTAGCCCTTGAAATGGAAGAACACCTTGCATGCAATAGAACAGCGTTTTGTCTACCTCTTTGTTTGTTTTCACACTGTGATTTATCTGCACTGGAATCTCACCAAGAAAACACAGAAGGGACAAGGGATGGAGGAGAGGCTGCCCCGGCTAAGGGGAGGCAGAGGGTCTTGCATCTTCATCCGGGAGCACAGCCTTCCTGCCTGCACCCAGACTGGAGTTCACCAAAGCTGGTGCTCCCTGGGTTCAAGGCCACTGAGTTTCATGAGCAAGCGTTTGTCGTCAGGAACTCTGCTGGCTGCATCGTGTCTACAGGAAATTCCCCACTTGAGGCAGCTGCCTCTGTGGTGGCTTTCACTTTGCCCTTTACAAGCCTGATGCTCATGCTGAGCTGTTTTTGGAGTCAGGGCTTGGCTGGGTGTGGGGTGGGCAGCCCAGTGTCGTGAATTTGTCAGCTGTGAGCCCAGCTCTGCTCTCTGTGGTGCTGCAGAGCTGTTCACAGAATGCTACAGCAGCGATGAAGACTTGGCAGAACAGCTGCTGGTCTACTCCTGTGAAGCCTGGGGAGGCAGCAACTGCTTGGAGCTGGCAGTGGAGGCCACAGACCAGCACTTCATCGCCCAGCCTGGGGTCCAGGTAAGGAGTGCCCAGTCACCCAACAACATGTCCAGAGATGGGCCATGACATAATGCTATTGACAGCACTAAAAAAATAACAGTAGAAATGAATCTTCCCCCCAGTAGAAAAGCCATGGCAGGGCTGGTTGAGACACTGTGTGAGCTGGCAGCATACTGGAGGCATTCATGGAGGCCCTTGGTTCCAGAGATGGTACAGGAGTACATCAGTCAGTCAGCTTTCTGTCACTGTAACGAAATACCTGAGATAATAAACTCAGAAAGAAAAAAGGTTTTTTGATTCACAGTTTTGAAGATTTCATTTCATGGTTTGTTTTCTGTGTACTCTTTGGCCCTGTGGTGAGTGCTTTATGGCACAAGCATGTAGCGGAGGAAGCCGCTCATCTCATGGCATTCAGAGAGCAAACAGAGAGGAAAAGGAGGGGCTGAAGTCTCAGTAGCCATTTCAAGGCCACACTCCCAGTGACCTCACTTCCTTCCACTAGGCCCCGCCTCTTAAAGGTTCCACCATCTCCCAGCAGCAGCAGCTGGGGACTGAGCCTGTAACACATGGGCCTTTGGAAGACATTAGAATCCAAACTGTAGAAAGGAAAAAGACTGTTCTTTGAGTTTCCCCAAGGCAAACAGCACAGCGTTGTCCTTGTGAGCTGGTGTCTGCGTCCTGAATCCACTGTACTCCACAGAGGTGGGGGTGATGGGCCTTTGCTTCTCCTCTGTAAGTGTGCATAGCAGTGGTTGTTGGGAAGAGCTGCTGCAGGGGCACTGCAGGGAAGGGGCTGGTCCTATGTGAGCTGTCACTGCTGGACTTACCATCAGTGGTACCAGTGAGAGACGAGATAGATGGCTGTGAAATGAGCAAAACCAGCCCAGCATGCTCTGCCCAGAGCGAGGTGAACAGCAGTTTGCACTCATACCCGCCGTGCCCTGGGTGTGGAAGGGATGTGGGTGAGATGAGGAGCTAACTCCTGTCGGTCACACCTGTGGTGTGCTTCGTCTCCCAGCACTCGGGCAGATGGGTGTCACCTCTTCTACTGATGAGGGCTGGGGCTCAGAGAGGTGCTGGAACCTGATACTGACTGCACTGCTGCTAGGAACTAGCACTGCTGGATGGTCCCTGGTGGATGGCTTCCTGCTTCTCAGAACATCCATGATGCCATGCAGCCCACAGCAGCACAGTGCTAATGAACAGAACCCACTGGCTGCTCTAAGCCGGCTAGATTCAGAGAGAGTAGTGGCCTATTACAAGGACACCAGACGAGTCTTGCTCTTGCTCCTTTGCCCTGGCTGCAGGGCAGGGGGTTGGAGTGAGACCAGCACTGGGCGTAGCATGTTCTGGGGAAATCAAGCTGGCTGCCCAGGCAGGCCGCACTCTGCACATGGCATCTTGAGCCCAAACCCAGTCTTTTTGATACTGCAGAACATGGGACCCTGGGGAGGCTGGTCCATGCTCACTGTCAACATCCAGAGTCCTGAGGGTTTCAGTCAGATGCCGGGTCATCCATGGGCACTGGAAATCTCACCACCAGGCCCACAGCACTCCTCAGCTGGCTGGACCGAGGAGTCTGGCTGCTGGAGTCAGGTTGCTATATGGGGTCAGTGATATTGGTGACAGTGGCACCCACTCCCAAGGTGATGCTGTCTGTGAGAGGGCGGTCGATGGCACCACTGGGTGATGGCCTGGGGTGCTACCACCAGTAGGGGTCTGAGAGGGAGGCCTGGATATTGCCTGTCTTTGTTGGCCTCCTCCCCAAAGCAGACCTCAAAGTAAGGCAGGAAGTCTGCCCTGGAGACAACCGGAAGCCCATGAGCAGCAAGACAGGGAAGGGGAGAAGTGGACACAGTGCGCCAGTGAGGAAGGTGTTACTGTGCCCACTGCGGACCTGGGGGCTCTCTAGAACCTGCATGAGTGTTGCCGTCCCTGAGGTGTTTAGCCCAAACTGCTGCGTGCTGCTTGCCATGGACTGCCCCTTGGGAGCCAAGCACACTTCTTCCTGCCTGAGGGGGCAGCTCCAGGAGAGTGTGGCTGGGGGATCGCAGGTGGAGCACAGCAGTTCCAGCCCTTCCTGTGGCTTCCCGGTGCCCTGTCACTCAGACCCCTTCCCTTTGCCAGGCTCTTTCTGAGGGCTTTGAGGTCCTTGGTGTGGTCAGGTTTGTCCCCACCCCTCTAGCTGTTGGAGGCAATGGATTTTCTAATTTCCACCATTGTGAATGCCACTCTGGTCCCACCCTCAGGGGCTGCTACAGTGGGGAGGGGCGAGCTTTTTAATGCATTTCAGCTTGAACTGAGGATGTTGTCTCCCTTCCCAGCTTCCTGTTAGCTTCCTGACCAGAGCGCCCCATCTGCCTCCAGAAGGGAATCCCCCAGGGCCCCAGAGACAGCTCAGGCAGCACCCATTCAGGGCCACAGGAAGGGCTAGGACTGGCTGCCTGGTGGATTGATGATCATTAAAGACGAGGGGCTGGAAAGTTACTTGTTTAAACTTCCATAATTGGAATTAGGGATGGTTGAAAATGCGTGGGCTTATTCAGTTTGCACCCACACATCCTCTGTTGTAAAGCTCACATTACCAGCTCAGAAAAAGACATAAAATCAAACATTCTCAAATTGTTTTCTCAAGGGGCCCCTTAGAATCCACATGACTTATATGGAAGAATAAAGACATTTATGAGTCATGTATTTGGGGAGTGTGGGGGTGGGGAAGAGAGTACACGTATCCTCCATGTAATTGCACTAATATGGACCCATCTTCTTCGCCCGCTTCCCTGCAGAATTTTCTTTCCAAGCAGTGGTATGGAGAGATTTCCCGGGACACCAAGAACTGGAAGATTATTCTGTGTCTGTTTATCATCCCCCTGGTGGGCTGTGGCTTTGTGTCATTTAGGTAGGAGCCAAGGCACATGCAAGTGTGCAGGTGTGTTTGTGAGTGTGCAGATCTGTGTGTGTGTGTGTGTGTGTGTGCTCTTGTGTAAAGGCTTGTAAGCCCTAGCACGTAGGACATGCACCACACTATGTATGCATGCAGCCTGCCATCTCCCCTGGACCTTCCTGGCTTTGACTTCACACAGGTAGCCACGAAGCCTTGTGTTCGGTGCCCAAGGCGGGATCTGGATTTGTTAATCACAATCCGCCCAGGGCTGACTTCCGGCAGGGTCAGTCTCAGGGTGAAGCTCTGAGCCAGCTGTGGCTCCTCCTGGCCTGGGTGTGGATTTCTCTGTTTGGGAGCAGCCATGTGCAGCCTGGATGTTGACGCGGCCCTGGCCTCTCGCCTCGGTGCAGGAAGAAGCCTATCGACAAGCACAAGAAGCTGCTGTGGTACTATGTGGCCTTCTTCACCTCCCCCTTCGTGGTCTTCTCCTGGAACGTGGTCTTCTACATCGCTTTCCTCCTGCTGTTTGCCTATGTGCTCCTCATGGACTTCCACTCAGTCCCACACACCCCGGAGCTGGTCCTCTACGCGCTGGTCTTCGTCCTGTTCTGTGATGAAGTGAGGCAGGTAGGTTGGTTGCGGGATCAGCTGCCTCCTGGCGTCCTCGGTGGGAGGGCCAGAAGTTGCTTCTGAAGCTCAAAAGTCATTGCTTTCCTGAAATAATGTTGTCCTCTTTGGTGGTCTATGAACCTGGAGGCGTGTTTTCCAGCTCTCAGCAATCCAAGGGGGTCTCTGAGTCCCAAGTTGGCTCCCAGCCTCTGCCGACTGCTAAGTGGTGGAGGGGGAGTGAGTCAGGAACAGAAAGCACCTGGGAGACACTTCAGTCCTTGCTGTCAACAGGAGCCAGCTGGTTCTGGCCTTTACCAAGTGTCAGGGGAGCCGAGAGGACTTTTGAGCTAAGAGCCTCTGCGTGCCCAGCACGTCAGAGCGACAATGATTTCAAGTCCTGTGATCCCTGTGGGCTTCAGGCAGTGCGTGTGAATTACCCATCATGCTTCTCTGCAGTTCTCAGGAATCTGCAGTTCGGGCCTCTGTCCACCACCTCGTCTGGTAATTGTTGAGGAAGTCAGTGTTGATGGGGAGACAGTGCTGTCCCTAAACCATTAGGAAAACCCCTTTCAGATGTAGTAATTTGTGCATGTTTCACAACTGCTGTTGCTGTCATTTCTGTTGTCCCTTCTGAGGCCACGCCTCAAAATACATCAACTCAGCAAGTATATCCTAGGTACTTAGCGCTGACACATACTTACGGTTTGTAAAGTGCTGGGTTTGGTGCCCGAAGAGATTTGGAAGGGCACAGAATGTTGTTCTTGCGCGTACAGAGCCCCCGAGCAGTCTAAGAACCCCAAGTTGTCTCAAAATGGCATGCCAACTACGGTAGACCTTTTTGCGGATGTGGATTCCTGGGTTGGGAAAGATGCCTGGTTCCCTGGTTCTCAGCAGGGCAGTGTCTCCATTAGGGATGTCCCTGTTCCGGTTCCTCATTTCCTAAGGAAACCAGTCCTGTTGGATCGGGTGCCCGTTCTATGGCTTCATCTGGACTTAGTTTCACCTGAAGTGGCCCAGGTTCCAAACAAGGCCCCATTCTGAGGTCCTGGGGCTGAAACCTCCAAGCTGGAGACGCCTTCCATAGACCTCTCTCCCTCGGCAGGAGCCCACCCCCAGCTGGCTCTTTCTGACTCACTGGCATCAGCAGCGAAGGTGGACAAGGAAATCTTCTGTGTGAAGGAAACAGCCAGACTGGAGGGGACTTGGCAGGCGGTAACAAGGGACCCACCGCAGGAAGGAAATAAGTCATGGAGGTGGAGGGAGGGAGCAGGAAGTAGGGAGGGCAGAAGGAGGGAAGGAGGGAGGGCAGAGGAAGGGAGAAAACCTCACTTGGCATTGCAAATTGACAGAAGCTACAGGTAGTAACATAATCCCTCTCTCTCTCTCTCTCTCTCTCTCTCTCTCTCTCTCTCTCTCTGTCTCTTTAAACCCAGGGTCTTCACACTGAGTTACTGAGTTACACCCCCAGCCTTTTTATTTATTTTTATTTTTATTTTTTATTTTGAGGCAGCGTGTTGCTAAGATCCCCAGGTGGAATTCCAACCTGTGATCCTCCTGCCTCAGCCTCCCAGAGTGCTGGTTTTATGGGCATGTACCACCTGGCTTGATCTTTTTTACCTTCTGCTTCCTCATTCCTGAATGGGTGCTTTTCCTACTGCAGGAAGCCCCTAAGAGAAATGGGCTCACATGGAGCCGAGTCATCCCTTTTTGCATCAAGCAGGTGAGGGGGTCCTTTGAGGTCCTCCATGTCCCACCAGGTGCCCTGCTACTGCACAGAACTGCACGGTGCAGGAGTGATTCGGTCTCGACCTTGGTTTCCTGGTCATATTTGGCCTCGGACTGACACAGGAGTTGGTGTCCCTGTGATGCTGATGCGTGTGTGTGTGTGTGTGTGTGTGTGTGTGTGTTTAATTACGGAGCATGTGCAGCAGGGTCTTCATGATTCAGCTTGAGCCTCGTGCCGCATGGTAGCCATGGTAATGTTCGGCCCACTCAGGAGTGTCCTTTCTTAGTAGAAAGTCCAAAGCCCTTCTTTTCATTTATTTTTTCAGTTTTTATTTTTATTAGTCCATGCTTGCAGTACCTGATGTTTACATTCCTTGTGTGGAGTTGGTAATGCACACAACACATCGTCATTTCTTTTTTATCTCCTCCCCTTTCCCCTCCCTCATCTCTGGTCCCCTTCCATTTGAGAAAGATCCGTCACCCGACTTCCTATTATCCATCTTTTCTTTTGCTTTTTATTTATATTTTGGATTTCTCATGTAAGAGAAACCATGCAATATTTAAGCTGTGTGTCTGATTTCTTTCATTTAATATTATGGTATCAAATTGCATCCATTTTCCTACAAATGCCTCAAGTTAATTCTTTATAGCAGAGTAGTACTCCATTGTGTGTAAATACATTTTCTTTATCCATTCATCCATTGATGGACATATAAGCTGCTTCCAAGATTTAGCTATTATTAATTGTGTTGCTATAAACAGTGCGCATGAATCACTGCAATATGATGTTTTTATCTCTTTCAGGAAGATATGTAGAGGGGAATAGCTGGGTCAAATGGTATTTCTAGTTTTAATTTTTTCTTTTTTTAAAAAATTGTTTTGGTACTGGGGATGGAATTTGGGTGCTTGCACTTGCGCAGCAGGCGGCGAAACCACTGAGCTACATCCCCGGCCCCCTCTAGTTTTAATTTTTTGATGAATCTCAACACTGTTTTCCACGGTGGTTACACTAGTTTACATTCCCTCCAACAATGAAGAAGCATTCCTTTCCCCTGCAGTCTCACCAGTATTTGTTATTATTTGAATTATTGGTGATGGCCATTCTTTCTGGAGTGAGATGTACTCTTACTATTGTATTAATTTGCATTTCTCTGATGGCCAGAGATGTTGAATATTTCTTCATGTATTTGTTGGCCATTTGTACTTCTTCTGAACAATGTCTATTCATTTCAGTTGCCATCTTTTGATTGAGTCTTTTATTTTAGGGGGGGTCTAATTTTTCTGAGTTCTTTATATATGCCAGATATTAGTCCTATTTTTGAGGAATAGCTGGAAAAAAATTTACCCATTCTGTAGATTGTTTCTTTCTTCACTCTGTTGGTGTTTCTTTCGCTGTGAGGAGCTTTTTAATTTGATAGGACCCCATTTGTTGATTCTTGATACTATTTCTTAAACCATTGAGATTCTGTTCAGAATGTCTGTATCTGTGTCCTCAAGAGTTTTACCTATTTTATCTCCTGACAGATTATGCATTTGTTTTAACGTTTAGATCTTTGATCCATTTTGATTTTCGTTTAGTGCATGGTGAGATACACGGATCTATGTTGCAGTCTTCTGCTATTTTCCCAGTGCCATTTGTGAAAAAGGCTGTCTTTCCTCCAGAGTATGTTTTTGGCTCTTTTGTCAAAGACCAGAGATCCTTTGCACCTGGCTTTGTTTCTGCATCCTCTCTTCTGTTCCGTTAATCTACATATCTGCTTTCGTGCAAGTGCCATTCTGTTTCCATCACTGGCTTTGTAGTGCAACTGGGATTGCCCTGTCTCCTGCCTTGCTCCTGTCACCTGGGATAGCTTCTGCTATTCTGGGTCTCTTCTGGCTCCCTATGAATTTTAGGATTGTTTTCTAGAGTTCCATGAGAAACGCTGTTGGTATTTTGACTGGGGTTGCATTAAATCTGTCTACCAGTTTTGGAAGCATGAGCACTTTGGAAATTCCAAAGTCTTCTGCTTCTTCCCGCCCCACAGCCTCCCACAAGGCTCCCCCAGTCCCATCCCTCCTCGTCCTGCGTCCTGTTGGGTGAAGACACGGGATTGCCAGGCACAACAGAGTGCATTTGGTCCCTTCCGGCCTCTAAAGAAACCATGAAGTTGAGAAAAGACTTATTCTGGGTTGCTTTGGAAAATATCGCCTGGCCTGGCAGAAGATGGGAGACACGTGTAGGCCTAAGCCAGACTTTATTCATCCCTTCTTCCTTTCAGCAAATATGCCCGGACTACCTACTGTGTGCCAGGCACTGTCCTAGACCCTGGGACAAATATCTCCACACCCGAGGAGCTTTTTACTGTCAGGATGGCCAGGTCATTTCTGAGAGCTCTCAGGAGGGAGACAGCAAGCTTCCGCGGAGGGGGAGTCTTAGTTTGCGGGACGTGGGGTCCAAGTCTGCACGTCGCAGACGTCACCATAAAGAGCCACCTGTCGGCCCTGTGGGAGGAGTCTGGGGGCAGATGCAGTCAGCTCAGGGGGACACTGGCTGGGAACAGATAACGGTTCGACGATCAGGGGAAGGAAAACGGGCCTGACTCACGCTAGGAGTCATCTCTGAGGCAGTTTATTCAGCAGTCCCGCCCTCTGCTTGGGGTCTGCAGGGCGGGTTCGGCCGGGCCACTGAGGCCGCTGCCAGCCTCGCAGCAGTGCGTCTGCGCCGTGAGCCAGTCTGCAGCGCTGGCCAGGAAGTCCTGTCGTTTCAGAACCCGCCGCTGGGGGTCGCTGTTGCCCTTTGGTTTCCTTGCACCCTGGTCCGCGGGCGGCCCTGCTTTAACGAACCTGGTCCTGGGGGACCCAAGCAGGATGTTGCTGCTTCAGATGGCGCTGGGAATCAAAACGCTGCGCTCTGCGCTGTCTGCGACGACCCCTTGATCCGAGACGGACACCATGTGCTAACTGGGGCCTTCAAACCCAGGCAGTCAATAGCCGAGTCCGTGGCTGTTTACCCAAGGTGCTCCTTGTCAGGCGGGCCGGGCTTCTGACAGTCACCCGGGCAAGGGTGGGCTGTGTGTCTTTCATTTAATTTTGTTTGTTTGTTTGTTTTGTCATACTGGGGATTGAACCCAAGGCCTTAGCACTGAGCTACATCCCCAGCCCCCTTGTTATTTTGAGGCCCAGGCTGGGTTCAAATCGCAATCCTCCTGCCTCAGCCTCCTAGTGTTGGGATCACCGTGCCTGGCAGGCGGTGCTGCTAGAGGAGTTGGCTGCATGTCTTGACTCCTTGCATCCGAGCTTGCGGGATCTCTGTGGGCTCTGGAGAAGCAACTGGGAGGACGCAGAGCTGTGAGGCTGCCAGGCTGGCGGGGTGAACACCTGGAGGTCAGAGGCGCTGGAGGAAACGAGGTCCAAACCCCAGACAGACTCCAATGGCGCCTTCAGGTAGAGAATGCAAGGCAAGCCACTTCCCTTGGTGACACTCGGCCACTGGCCTCCTGCCTCACACGGGCACCTGTGGGTTCCCTCTGTGGGCTCCGCTGGGCTTCTCCACATGGCCGTGCCCAGCCTGTGCTCACCTCAGTTCAGATCCGTCTGCTGTCTGCCTTCCCACAGGAAGGGATCGGCATTGGGACTGGCATTGGATGTCCGAGTGTTTTTGTGTCTTGGGACCTGGCTGCAGAAGTTGGAGTCTCCTGGACTCTCAGTAAATATATTTCAAATGGATGGACAAATGGAGGGTCAGAGAGACACCTGGATTCCCCCACATCCAGTCTACGGATTGCTAGAGAGGGTCAGATAGAGACACAGATAACCCTTGCTCCTTGTGTGCAAAATGTTTAAAGGTTTCAGTAAGCAAGATGTTTCACTCCCATGTACCAAAAGAATTTCATAAGAAACACACCAATCTGTGAAGACAAGGTACGTTTAACAGCCCCTAGAGTTGTGCAGTACACGCTCTGCAGCGCTGGACACGGTGACCTGGGGATTTCTAATTTGCTTTCACAGATCGCAATTCGGTAGGTTCATCTTGAAAGAGCAGAAGAGGTGTGTAGTCCTTTTTCTTGACTTTTCCAGCAGCACAGAAACAAAGGAAGGGCTGTAATCCAGCCTGCAACCCAGTGCCCTGGAAGAGCACGGGGTTGTGGGACAACACTGGCTCACAAAGGACCTAGCAAGAAATGAGTGGACTCTAAAAATCCGATGTGTCTATGCTGCTGCTGACACCCTCCCTCTGCCCTTCCGCCCTGCAGTGGTACATGAACGGGGTGAATTACTTCACGGACCTGTGGAACGTTATGGACACACTAGGACTCTTTTATTTCATCGCGGGGATTGTGTTTCGGTAAGTAGTTCTCATTGGTTTCCCCAGCCTTGGGCATTTCGGTCACAAAAGTGAAGAAATGCCTTTGGACATGTGAATCCCCAGGAAGTCTGTTGGTTTGTTTCTCTTTAGAGACGTTAGGAACGGATTTCTTAGAGAGACAGCTTGGTGGCATCCAGCTGGGTCTCCGGTCTTCCCTCCCTGATGTCTGTAATGAAAAGGGGTTCTTCATGATTTTTCTCTCTGTTCTTACGGGTTTGGAGGAGACGATGACAAGGATGTTGTATATGTCATAGTATCGGCTTGTTGAGGGCCGTATAACCCTCTAAGATGCTCTTGATTTTGACTTGAAGGCTAGGTGGGGAACCTGCCTTTCTGTGACCACCGTATTTCCTCAGTTTCCGAGCCCGAGTGCAGGATTAGATAAGCAAATCCAAAGGCAACATCCAAGGCAAAACACAAGGTGCACCCCTGTGAGGGAGAGGTTGGCATACACCCAAGCCTTGGCTTACAATGCCCATGCCCACAATGGAGCTCTAACCTTTTTCCAGGGCTGGAGATTGAAGCCAGGGACTCACATATGTGAGACCAGGGCTCTACCACTGAGCCACAGCAGTTACATTCCGCACAGCTTCGAGATAGGATCAGCAGCAACATTTGAGCAATCATGTCGTCTGCAGCGAACTATTCCTATTTACATGTGCAAAAGCCAGGCCTCAACCTCCCAGTCGAAGGCACTCAGAGCTGTTTTCCCCCAGTGACCTTCCTCACTGTTTGGGTTAAGAGGCCCGGCATTTGCATCCCAGTTGATTGGAGGTAGTTGATTTCTAGCTCATTGCAGAGAGCACGTGGGGCTTTCAGTGGATGCAGTAGCAGGTGTTAGCTCATTGTGTGATCTGGCGAGAAGAAGCTGAGATTTTTAGGGGAAAGCTGCAAGGTCAGGGCTGCTGGGCTTGGTGCTGGTTGGGGTTGGCGTCATTGTCAATGCTCGTGAGCTGGGAAGCAGGTGAGACTGCAGTTGGTTCCCTCGGGAGCGCGAGGACCAGGGCCCGGGAAGAGGGCACTGGGGAGCCCGGCTCTGCGCTGTGTCCTCCCTTTCTTCCGTCTCCTCACCAGCCTGTGAAGCCAGGATGGTGGCCCACGAGCCATGCCTCTGGCTCCTTCCCACTCACTCAGCCTCCCCGAGCTTGGTCACGCTCAGAATTCAGGTACTTCCCCAAACTAAACTTGGAAATGTTTTGGTCAGCATCTCACAAACTCTCTTCCTCTTCCTATAGGCTCCACTCTTCTAACAAAAGCTCTCTGTATTGTGGACGGGTCATTTTCTGCCTTGATTACATCATATTCACTCTGAGGCTGATCCACATTTTCACTGTAAGCAGAAATTTAGGACCCAAGATTATCATGTTGCAGAGGATGGTAAGAGTCAAGTGCATCGTTAGCATCATTTCCCTCTCTGGTTGGGGTCCCACTAATGGGGGAGGGAAGATGCTGACCCGGGAGTGGATACTGCATTCCCGCGAAGTCACAGCAGGGAAGGTTGCCTTCCAATCCGTGAGCTACACTGCCAGGCCAGGTGGCTGTGAGGAGCCCATGGTGTCACGTCACACTTCCCACAGCCATCCCGTGCACTGCAGATGCGCCTCCATCCAGTTTGAACAGGCACAGGCAGGGCAGGGAGGGCCTTTGTACCGTTTGCACAGAGGTGGACAGCAGAACCAAGCAGGTTGGCAGCTTAGTCTAAAGACGGGGAGTGAGTCAGATGCGTGGTGATGACAGGCCCTAAATCAGACGCAATGTGGCATCCAGGGACCACAACCTTGCTCTGTATTGATATCTATCTATACGTTATTGGAGATTGAACTCAGGGCCTTTGCACTGCACTATATCCCCAGCCCTTTGTTATTTTTTATTTGGAGACAGGGTCTTGCTAAGTTCCCCAGGCTGGGCTCAAACTTACGATTCTCCTGCCTCAGCCTCCCAGAGTGCTGGGATTCCAGGCCTGCACCACCATGCCGGAGACTGGCCTTGCTTTCTACCCACAGCAGGAAGGAGTTGCGCACTTGTGTTGCTGCTTCCCTTGGCCAGTTCCCAGCCAAGCTCTCTCCACGTTTGCATGACTCATCTGTGAGCTTCTTTCCAGGGCTGAGGCTGGGTCTGTGGTTTTAACTCAAAGCATAACTGAGACACACTGTCACCATGAAGTCATGCTGCGTGTGCTTAGCACTCTGGAAAAACCAAGCTGTCTGTTCTTGTCTAATAAGGACCGCTTTTATTTTCCTTCTTTAAAAAGCCTACAGAAATAGTTTAGGGGCTCCAAAGAATGCCAGGATCATGAGGTGGAGAGAGAAAGAGGTCTGCTTTCCTTTCTGAGCAGAAATCGTCAGCTGGGCTGGATCTGGCCCATACATGGTCCAAGGCTGAGGGCGATGATCTTTTCAATTAGTGAACAAGCACTGGGTGCCAGAGACTTTCAGGGCCCCGGGGCTTGGACCTTTCTCCAGGGTCAGCCACATGACCTTACCACCCGGGGCCCTGCCCTGACCCTGGCCTGGTGTCCCCCTTGGCAGCTGATCGACGTGTTCTTCTTCCTGTTCCTCTTCGCGGTGTGGATGGTGGCCTTCGGGGTGGCCAGGCAGGGGATCCTGAGGCAGAATGAGCAGCGCTGGAGGTGGATCTTCCGCTCGGTCATCTATGAGCCCTACCTGGCCATGTTTGGCCAGGTGCCCAGCGACGTGGATGGTAAGTCTGACAGTGGGGGGACAGTGGCCTTGGGAGGAGGCGGCTGTCCTCATCCAGCCCCCAGCTGACCTTGGACCACAGCTTCAGTTGCACTCAGCCGCTGAGTCAGCGATTGGAAAGTTGTCCCTCAAAACCTCTCCTTCCTTCCCAAACAAGCTCTTATTTTGTATGCGATATTTCAATTTTTAAACCCTTAAAAAAATACTATTTCTCATACTTTTGACAGCAACAGAAGCACTAGAAGCAACAGACCTCACCAGTTTGGGAAAGAGGGCCTCCCCTTTGTATCACCCAGTTAGCTCAAAAAGAGCAGTTTGAAAGACTGAAGTCAGAACCTGGAATTTAAACTTCTGGCATCGACTCTGCCAGCTTGAGTCTTGGGGCAGCCAGAGGTGACACGGGTGGCTTTGACTGTCCCACACCTGTTCCCAGGGGGAAAGTGCGGGCACACCCAAGCTCGTACATGCTTTGAAGGAGAGCAGGCATGTGGTCCTGACAGTGCTGGACCTTGGCATTGCAGTCCTGCCTCCCTCGGTGGTCCTGGTGTCCCCGAGCCAGGGCCTGCCCCAAGTGGTGGCATTCTCAGTTCTCTGGTGTTCTCCCTCCATGCCGGAGCCTCTTTCTGGATCTCAGAAACAGTTGCTCCTCCTCCGTGCAGCACCGGAGAGGCGACTTCTCACTGTCATTCCCGGTCTGGACACTGTACCTGCCACTTTCCATAGTGGACGTGTTTTGTTCCCAGACAGCCAGCCCCCACCCGGTGGCTTTGGTGCCGCGTGGGAGCAGTGATAGCATCTAACGAGCAAGTGACCACAGGGCTGCGGCCCCGGTTGGCCACCAGGTGCTGTGTGGCCCTGGGAAGACTCCGCTCTCTGCCTCTCTGCTCTGTTATGGGTCGACCTAGGGGCTCGGGCCTCGCGCTCGGGCTCGGTCTCATCTCAGGCCACCCAGATGAACTCTCCGTGGGTCCCCCTCCCAGACTGGCCTTCCTCCAGAATGCGCCCCCGATGTGACGTCCTCCTTGACACCTCCCACCGGTCCCCTGGCTCCAACTCCGAGGTTTTGTCGATTCTGTCTCCTACTGCTTTTGAAATCTGACTGCTTCCTCCCAGCCCCACGCTGTTCCCCTTGCCTGCCTGTCTTCTGCTCATGTCTACTAACAAACTCCTCACCTCCCTCCCTGGTGCCATTGGATCCAAAATGCAGGCAGAATGGTCCCTTCGTACAGAGAAGCCGATGTGTTGTTCTTCCCCTTAAAAGTCGCGTGGCTTCCAATTGCCTTTAGTGGAAAAACTGAAAAGTCACATATCTGGTCCTTGGACATATTCCCTTATGGAGTGGTCGATGTTTTCACTGTCACCTCCATGGCCATAGGGCCTTGGGATGTGCTGCTGGTTGCCTGTGTTAGGGTGTTCCAGGCAGCTGCTCCTCACCACTCGCTCAGGCTGGTGCCTGCTCATCCTTCCACTCACAGCTCAGCACTCCTTCCTTTTGGGGGAGCTGTTTCTGGGTGATCTGTCTCAGTGCAGAAGGTCACGCACAGACCCAAGGGTGCTCCGAGCTCCCGAGGGCACAGGACACGCCTGCTTTACCCCTCCTTGGGCCTTGAGCTTAGTGAAGTTCTTGGTTCATAGCAGCTGCTCAGTGAAAGGCAAGGGGCCGAGTGAACCTAGGAATTGCTCTTGTTTGGGTCCAGCTTGGTGTCCCCTGGGACCCAGTGGGCCTCCCCACACCGGCAGGGCCTCACTCGGGTTCTGGGTTCTGCCCCTCAGGTACCACATACGACTTTGCCCACTGCACCTTCACGGGCAACGAGTCGAAGCCGCTGTGCGTGGAGCTTGATGAGCACAACCTGCCGCGCTTCCCCGAGTGGGTGACCATCCCGCTGGTGTGCATCTACATGCTGTCCACCAACATCCTGCTGGTCAACCTGCTGGTCGCCATGTTCGGGTGCGTGCCAGGTTGGGGGCGGGGGGGCGGGAAGAGGGGACCAAAAGGGGCTGGAAGGTGATGAGCACCTCCGCCATGCTCTGTAAGTCCACACTGTGTCCCCGGCACCACGTGGCAGTGTCCTCGAGCTCTACGACTTTGGCATCATGGGTGGTGACAGCAGCAGCTCATCTCCGAGGGGTCTTGTCTTTCCTGGGACCCTGTGGTCTGGACTCCAGGGCTTCAAAGGTTTAGTTAGTTGCTGTTTTAAATATTTTATTGTAAATGAGAATACAAAGAGCAGAACCAAGAGAACAACTCTTTTGGGGCTCGTGGCTAGTGAGGTTGATGGAGAAGATGTGATGATTTTAACTATTTTTGTTGGGCTCCGCAGTTTTCCTTAGTGGACTCAGAAAGTGATGTTTTTCATTTCTACTTCCTTTTTCTTAGGAGGGTTCCGAAGAGTTCTACGTGGTAGTTTCCATGGGAGACCTTTTTTTATACTGTCCTGTTAGGGTAGATAGTTATTTTAAGTACACAAATTCTGGCACAAACCACTTACAAAATATATGTATATTTAAGAAATTATTTAGTGCAGCTTAATGTGGAAGAGGACTTGTTTGTCAAAACCAGAAAATCAGAAACTATGAAAGACAAGGTAAACATTTTTGGTTTTATAAAACGGTTTTTTAAGGGAAAAGACACTGAAAATAAAGTAGTAAAAGCTGGATGTGGATGCAGGCCTGTAATCCCAGGACTCTGGGAGGCTGAGGCAGAAGGATCACAGGTTCTCGTTTGCCTAGGCAGTTTTGTAATTTAGCAAGACCACCTCAGTGAGAGAGAGAGAGAGAGGGAGAGAGAGAGGGGCCCAGAGAAAATACAATAGAGGAAATTTAAAAATTCAGAGAAGGGGAACTCAGGCGTTCCATAGGTAGATGAAAGGAACTCAGCCTTGTAGGTCGCGGAGTTGGGAGGAAAGTGTGGAGGTAACTGCTGGTTCTGAACTCAGCAGATGACGCTCGGGGAGTCCCCGGCGCTGGGGGGCAGCCGAGGACACGGGATTACGCATGGGCATGAGCTGCTGCTGACTCTGGAAAGTAACTTGAGAATAGCTGTTAAAAGGAAAAACACATCATCTTTTGGTCCAGCTGTGTCACTGTTGAGAATCTATCCTACAGATTTATGTACCAAGGTGCTTACTGGATCGCTGGTGCCTGTACCTCGAGTAATGATTGAAGAAAGTGCGTCACATCCATGTGGTGGGATATTGCACAGATTCTAAAAAGACAAAGTCAGACCTGTATTTATGGGAAGGATGATATATTTTTATATAAAAACAAACTATAGACTAATTTTATAGTATAATCTTCTTTCCTAAGAGCGAAAGGTGATGACTTAAAAAATCAAGTATATATTGCTGTTGTTACAATGAGGACATTTATCTTTGCCATTAAGAAAAGAGAATGAGGAAAAGGCCATTGTCATGTGGAGCCCCAGAACTGCAGATGAAGACTACAGGCGAAGGGCACTTGCTTTGTTGTCCAGGGGCTTCCCTTTGGGTAGGACCAGGTGGGGACATGCACCTCCGGGGACATCGCATGCTGTCCAGAGGCCACCCCCTCTGGTCCACCCCCTCCTCTGGTCACACTGATGATCTGAAACTGCTCCATTTAAAAGCCAGGGAGGATTTCCTCTTCCCTTGTAGGATGCAGGTGAATTTTGCATCCTCACCTGGCTCCTAAATGCATCCCCATGACCGTCTTGCTGCTTGTCGTCCCGCGTTTGCTTCCCTGGACATGGTGATCTGTGGCCCCTGATGCTGTCACGCGTGCTGGTCCTCCTGTCCCCAGTGCCAGCTCCCTCCCCTTCTCCGACACTGCATCCCTGAAGCCCTCCTCGCTTTGCAGAGAGGCCGCCAAAGCAGTGTCCTCTCAACTGTAGCAGCCCTTTCTCCTTCTGGTCGGTGAACCCTGAGGTTGCAGACTGGGGCGTACATACCCTCAGCACCCAGCTCTGTGGCTTCGGTTGGAGGAGAGAGAACAGGGTGCTTTTCCATGGCCGCTTCATTATTCAGCTTCCTGGGACACTTTAGCTCAGGTGCACCAGCGGCGGCGGACAGCAGAGCAGCAAGAGAGAAATCACAGAAGGCACAGCACCTGCCTGTGCCAGGTGCCTGGGGCATGGAGGGCCTGTGCCCCTCAGGACACATCCTGTGGGTGTGAAGAGAGGGTTGTCACACTGTCCCTCTCCACCCGCAGCTGGTGGCCAGCAGGGACTCAGGAGCCCAGAGCTTCTCCCTCAGACAGCCAGATGGTGCCAGGGGGTCCAATGTCAGAGCAGCCCAAAGCCTTAGAGGACAGAGAGAAGGTGACAGTGACTAGCCAGGATGAACAGAGACAGGCTGGTTTGAGGTCTTGTTTTTTTTTTTCATTGACTTATTTAAAAAAATTTTTTAATACAAATAGATATTAATAAAGAAAATATAAAAACAGTTCTACAGAAAAATAATTTTTCATAACAAAAACAATTAGAGAATAACAATGGTAATTACACTGTGTATCATGATCTTAAAAGAATATATTTTCAATTGCTAATCTATCTCATTTCCTAATAAGACTATGCTTTTTGGCATAAAACATTTTGATTATTAACAAAGTGTCTCACGCTGATATAAAGAATCCATGGAACAGATTCAGACATCCGAGAGTTCTTGTTTTATAGTGGCAACATTTCCCATCAGCCTTAACACCGGGGGCTGCTGATGAAAACCCAACCACTCAGTACATCCACAGAAATGAGACACGAAGGCTAACAGCTCCCAGTGCCATGGCTCTGAAGTGGTACTCACTCAGGAAATCTCAGAAAGAGAGCTGTTTAGGAGAATCATGTCACTTTTGTCATCTGTGATCGGCACTATGATCATGAAATGGTAGAATTAATTTGGAGCTGGGAGGGATGGGAGGCCAAACTGGTGCTTTCCAGCTATGGAGATGGAGGTCTGTCCACCAGCATCTCTGACCCTGGCGTAACTCTGGTCTCTGCTGTTGAGGTTCTGGACCACTGTGCCCCACCCCACTGTCGCCCACAGCTTGGGGACACCCATTCCTTGGGGGTGCTGTGTCCTACAGACATATTCACCTGTGCGGTTCCGACAAAGACTCACCCACCATGTCATCTAGAACCATTTTTAAGTCTTAGAAGAACCATTTTTAAGTCTTGGGCACACTCTATCTATTTGTAGAAAAGTAGAAAGAAGAAAATAATCACCCATTACAAAGGTTTGGTGCTACTTAGGGAGAGGCTATCGAAATAGGCAGAAAAGAATGAAAAGAAACGAGCAGTCTGTTGTAATGACAAGAGCTAATATTTATTGAAGCATTTCGTGCTGGGCATGGGTCCAAGTGCTTTGTGTGTGCTGACTCATTTAATTGTTAATTATGTTTGTGTGGCTGCAGCCGCATTATGCTTTTACAAATGAGGAGTCGGAGGCAGAGTATGGAAGAGATGACACATGAACGTATTAATAGAATGGAATAGAATACAATCAGCGAGCACAGCTAGTCACAGAGGAGGGAGTTTGTCCTTGTGACGGCCTCCTGGCAGCAGAGCTGGGATCAGCAGCAGCAGCCAAGTAGAGGCGACATATCCCCAGAGGACTGTCCCTGGTGCTCGGAGGTCCCTGCCCCTGGTATCCAGACTGCTGGTGGAGGAGGGGAGGCGGGGCAGATGAATTGGTTGGGAGGGGTGTGGAAGGCCGGCAGGGGCTGGGGACAGGACTCTTCTGTGGTGTAGTAAAGGACTTGGTCAGCCTCTGAGGGTGTGGGGACACTCTGTGGGCCTCACACAGCATATGGCACAGCGCGGGCTGTATCACTCCAATCGCGATGCTGTACACGAAACTGAATCCTCATTTCAAAATCAGTGAAACGTCCTTGCTGCTTGTCTATCCCTGTTGGCCGCTGTTGGCTTTGTGGCTGCTATACCCTCATATCTTAATGGTTACATTTATTTCTTTTTGCTTTTTCAGTGACTCCTTACCCAGCTTATTTTGAAACCACTCAGTCTTTCCAATCCCTCTTCTAAGGGCACTTCATTTCAAAAATAGTGAAAATAGCACATCACTACCATCTTCGCAGACTGCCGTTCGGTTGTCTCTAAAGTTTTTAAAAAAGAATGTCTTATTCTTTCAAAAAAAACCACTGGCCTGTAATGTTTGTGGAGGTTTATGGGGTGCAGTGTGACATTCCAGGACATGTAGTCAACATGTAGTGATCCGATCAGGGTAATGAGCATTTCCATCCCATTCCCGGGACATTCGCCATTTCTCTGTGTTAGGAAACATGAACTCCTCTCTCCTGGTTCATTGGAGACCTGTTGATGTTCCAGCACAAGGGGGAGCCGGGATGTGACAAGCATGTTAACATACGTACGGGCAGGGAGGGCACAAAAGTCTCAGCCATCCAGTCATGAGGCAGTACTGGCTGGGCATTTCTGGTGTGTCCTGGAAGGGGTGACCGTTGGGCAGTGTGTGAAGTCTGTGGGAAGCTGTCACAAGGTGTCCACCCGAGGGAGACGTAACTGACAACTGACCTGCATTTCCATGTATTTTAAAGTTCTGCCGTGGTCTCAGTGCCGACTTTTTCTTTGTGAATTTTCTTGCAGACGTTTCATTCTGGCTTGATCAGTCTTGCTATTTTGGGTTTTACTACCAAATGGCTTTCATTACTGGAAGTTTTTATCCCTTCAACATCTGTTGTACAAGTTTTCCTCATTATCTTTATTCAAAACTTTCCCGGCTTTTCTTGTATATTTATTTGTATGGAGAAACATGAAGCTCATCTTGTGAATCTTCTTTCTCCTTCCAGAAAAAAGAAACAGTGAATTTTATTGTCACAATGTGAACTTTATAGAATTATTTAGAAGTTTGTCTTTTACTATTTAGAAAAAGTGGTCTGAATTTCATTTTTTCCAATATATATGGTTCCTGGTAAAATTTTATGTTTGTTTTCATATGAGTCTGGGAGATATTTTGTTAATTTATTTTCAACCATTTATGATTGTGAGTGAAATATTGTTCTATTTTTTAATGACTATGTTTTGCTATGTACAAAGGCTGTTAAAGTTTTGCTTATTTATTTTGGAACAAAACTCCTTCCTGAATTGTTTCTCTTTTTTTTCTTTTCTTTTTATCATATCGTGGAAGTTTCCTCCTATTCCTTATTATTAAGCTCTTTTCTTCTTTGCTCTTTTTCTCTTTCTTAATCAGACAGGGATGTTGAATGGGGCCAGAAGACTTTCTGGCAACTATTGAAATCATATTTTCCTTTTGATCTAGGATTACGATGTATTATACAAATGATGAATTATATAAATATTCTTAATATTTAGTCATTCTAATCCATGGTAATAGCATATGATGCTTTTATATATTTCTGGATTTTATTTATGCCAAGATTATCTGAATTCTAAATGTCTGCTGTTTGTTAGTGACATTTCCAGTCTCGGTGAATTTCTTTTTCTTTTTTCTTTCCTCTTCTCTTTCTTTTTTTCTTTCCCTGAAGATTGAACCTAGGGGTTTTGCACTAAGCTATCTCCTCAGTTTTGTTAATTTTATTTTTTATTTTGAGACATGGTATTGCCTAGTTGCTAAGGTGGGACTTGAACTGGGATCCTCCTGACTCACCCCCAGAGGGCTGGGATCACAGGCACGGGGCACCATGTCCGGCTCAGTCCCAGTAAGTTTCTGAGATCTGGCGCCTCCATGGGGGCTTCTGCTTCCTCCTTCTCTCCTGCTCAGGTGGCTCCAGGAGGAGGCTGCAGCTGTCATTGTGCCTCTCCAGCCAGCTGAGGAGTTGCCAGGAACAGGGCTGTAGGGGACAAGATTCCCCTGAAGATGTAGCATTGAAGGGAAAATTTCAGACTTCTTTCCAATGGGAAGATACAGATGGACTGTGATTGGTAGTGAGACTTCACAGTCAAAGACACATTGCCATGAAGCCCCTCAAAATCCTGCCCCTCTCTTGACATACTATCCCATAATTCTTGCCACTTTCTGAAGCAGTTCCGGAAGTCCTCTTTCATGAGTGCCTTTCGTTGCACTATTGTGGCTGTCTTGATGTCCTGAATCAATTCAAAACGTTGACCTTTCATGGTCATTTTACTTTGGGGAAGAGCCAGAAGTTACATGGTGCCAGATCTGGTGAGTAAGGTGGTTGAAGACATAGTGCAATCCTTTTATTTAACAGAACTTGCTGAGAACTAAAATGCTTCATAGAGTGGCAAGAATGATGGGCTGAGTGTTTTGAAGCAACGGGGAGTAATTTTTTAAAATCTAAGCATTCACGGATCGCATCTTGGGTGCAGAGCAGTTCTAGCTGGTGATGCTGGTGTTCAGTAGCTCAGCTGTGCCCTGTGTGAGGTGGATCCAGGTTTTCACCACTTATTTGTAAAAAGAATGCTGCTCCCAGGGTCCGTCTTTGCCCCTGAAGTGCAGAGGACGCTGCCCTTCCAACAGAGTCGTTCTTGAGGACCCCGGGTTGTCCTGGGGAGCAAATGAAACAATGACATTTGAAGCAGAGCTCTTGAAAATGGAGATGGACACAGGGCAAAGTCGTATTTCCCAGGCCCTGGCTCCAGTACCTCTGAGGTGGAGAAATGCAGAGCCACTCTGTGAGAGGCAGCTGGGCTCTTAGCTTTGGCTGGATGAGTCGAGAAAGAAGCAGTGCACAGTGACCTTGCGCCCGTCTGGACCTCTCTGTTTTTCTAAGCCATGCTTAGCTTCAGAGCTTTGAAAAAACAGTGAGAGGTTGGATTTGGGCCCAGATTGGAGTTTGCCAATCTCTGCTGTAGATGGTCTGGAAAATGCAAAATGCCCCAGTTAAGCCCAGGCGCATTCTCTTCCTACATGGGCCCTTCTGGCCTTTGCTCTACTCTGAGCTCCCGAGGAGGGGGAGGCCATCCGCCAGGAAGGGCTCCTTCTCCTGCTGTAAGCATTGTAAGGACTAAGAATTTCCTTTGGATAAAACCTCTGAAAACAACACTGGTTGCAATGGAGTAGATGCTGTTGTTTTTTGTGGAGTGCTGAGTTGGGGCCAGTGGCTACAGTCCACTTGGGACAGAAGGTGCATCCAATCCGAACATGCTTTGAGGGATGGTGACTAGGGCAGTGATAGCTGCTCTGGCACAAAGCAGCAAAGTGTGATTTCTGGCAAGCTCTTGCCCTGAGAGTCAGGAATCTGGGTTGTGCCCACTGATCCATCTCTGTAGCCACCAGCACCAGCTGGGGACTGGACCGGGGGATAAAGAAGCTTGATATTACTTCCAAGCAACCTGACCTACATTTGGAAGAAGCACCAGGCTCACTGTTGGATTCAATTTGCTGCACTGTAATGCAGCACTGTTCTGTGAGCTTCTCACCTAAAAAGTCTACATGCAAGGCTGATGTGAGGACCAATCCAACACAGCACATGTTCAGTAAACGGGAATTCCTTTTCTTCAAAGGCCCCACCCTATTTAAGAGCTCTAGTTACAAATTGGAGAATGCTTGGTAGTTATCAAAAATGTGAAGTCAAGCAAACCCTTTTGAACTGGAACAGAGGTGTTAAAACATTTCACGTTCCCCTCTGCTGAGCTGGTGTAGACATTGGGTTGAATTGTAGGGCTCAAATGTTGCCTTAATGCTTCCCTAGTTGAGGGACTCCGAGCATTTAGTTACCATTGCTGCCCCTCAACTTCTGATCTGTTAGTTGTAGATAATGATAGGACTTATAGAGTTATTTAATGAGTAAATCAATTAACATAGGTGGACTGTTTAGAATAGTATTGGATACATAGTGTTACCTATTTTGCAGTTTGTTTTAAATTGTAACTGGGAACTCATGGCTATAATTGGTTAGGGGATAGAACAGAAGAAGTATTTCTCTAATGACAGAAGTAATTCATAGACTTTGTGTAATGCGTGCATAAAACTTAATCATGACCTTCCTATTCCTTACTTCCCTCTTCCCTCTAACCCCTCCTCCATTTGCAAGAATTTATCTTCTAGCTTCCTATCATTTCTCTATTTGTTTGTTTGTTTGTTTATATGGTAGGTTTGTCATGTAAGAGAAACCATGTGATATTTAACTTTCTGTGTCTGACTTACTTTGCCTAGCACAATGGTCTCAAGTTTATCCATTTTCCTGCACATCACATGATCTCATTCTTCTTTATGGCTGAATGATATTCCATTGCCTATGTACACATTTTCTTTATTCATCAACTGCTGATGGGCATTGTGGCTGTTCCCAGAGTGTAGCTGTTGTGGATTATGCTGTGATAAACATGGGTATGCATGTATCACTACAGTATGTCTTCGGTTGTTTCAGGAATATACCCAGGAGAGGTACAGGTGAGTCGAATGGCATTTTTCTCCTTCAGTTTTTGAGGAATCTCCGTACTGATTTCCACAGCGGCTGTACTAGTCTGCATTCCCACCAACAGTGTAGGGAGGCCCCTTTCTCCCAGCCCCTCTCCCACAATCATTGCTTTTAAGTGTAATTTTTAATGGCTGCATGGTGAAATCATATTGACTAAGCACAGCCTGTGATATATCTTTTTAGGGTTGGACCTTTAGGCTGTTTTCTTGTTTTGGGATAGGTACGTAGGCTGCTGGCTAACAGCCATGTGTCTGTATTCACTTACATTTTTTTCCCAGTATTTCCCTATTCTTAGGCTAAATTCCCCAAATTGAAGTCACTAGCCAAAGGGATGAACATTTTTAAGGCTACTGATAAATACTAACAAACTGTTTCTCCTGTTTACAATTAAACATATTTGAGGAAGCACATTATTCCTAAGAGAGTCGATATTCTGGGCCTCTTTGTAACTCATATAGTAACAAACAAATGAAAAAAGAGAATCCTTGAAGATTTCAAAATAAAAGTAACTTTCGAGTTCACTGAACATTTTCTGTGATTAGAAACACAATAAAAGAGAACAAGAGCCAGGGACACTTTGGGGCCAGCGTGACTTGCAGGCGGCCTGGTGCCCAGTCCTTCTGGCTCTGGCATAGGTATGGGCTGTCCTCTTCTCTCTGGATTTGAGCTGGTACCGGGAGAGCTCAATAGCAGCATGGCTGGTGGCTGCGTGCAGATCTCTAAGCCTTGGCTTCTCCTTTCTCCTGCCAGCTACACGGTGGGCACCGTCCAGGAGAACAATGACCAGGTCTGGAAGTTCCAGAGGTACTTCTTGGTGCAGGAGTACTGCAGCCGCCTCAACATCCCCTTTCCCTTCGTGGTCTTCGCTTACTTCTACATGGTGGTGAAGAAGTTCTTCAAATGTTGCTGCAAGGAGAAAAACACAGAATCTTCTGCCTGCTGTGAGTGATCTCCCCCTCTGGGGCTGGGTTCAGAAGCGGTGACTGATTACTGATTTCCGGGAAGGATGTGTGGTCCTTATTGCAACAGGAAAGAATTACTAACAGTCTGTCCACTGCTACATCTGCACATCTCTGAAGATCTGGGGTCAGGCCAGAAAGAGTAGACCAGGAAAACAAGGAAAGATAAAGAGCTGCGGGATAGGCTTATTTTGGGAGAAAAACTTTCACAAACATAATAATGACATAAATTGTTGGATAAACTCACAGAATTCATGTGATAGTGTCAAATCATGACTTCAGATGTTTGATATGGCAAGGTGCCGTATTTTGAGGTAGCGCATCCTAGGCCATATTATCACTTTTATCCTAGGCAGCCACTGAGAACCAGTGAAAGGTCTCATTGAATGTCTAAGTAGGAGGATAAAATTAGAAAGGAAAATTACTGAGTTTCCTAGAAATTCCAGAAACAAGGGCCTACCAACCTCATTTCACATAGTCCTCTTTGGGAAGTGTTTTTTAATGACCACTCCACACACATACACACATTTCCTGTAGATGTGAATTTAAAGACAGTGTAATTGCAAGGATGGACAGAAATTGTGGACAGGAAAGTAAGCAAACCTGAAAAGGAAGCCACGCCCTCCATGAGTGATAAGAGTGAATATTATAGAACCAGTTGTACTGCTGGAGGCACATGTCCCCTTGCAGTCCCCATACAAATACTTTCAGCTCTGGGGACACAGTCATGGAGAAGGTGCAAGCCTGGGCTCCTGAGCTGTGGTTTGTCTGGTGGGAGCCAGAGCTGAGATGGAACAGGGAGCACCTGGGAAGCTTGTGACACAGGGAGGAAGGGGTCCTGGGGAGCACTGGCTGAGGTAACAGATGCCTGTCACATGTCTGCCATGTAGCAGGCAGGGATTGTGGATGCAACGCTGAGTGGAACAGAAGCCACCTGTGCCCTCAGCTAGGCGCCTTTGACTGAGGGATGAAGAGGAAAACTAAAAAGCCTTAGTTGAAAAGCGTTGGAATTGCAGTTTTAGAGAATATACAAGGTGCTGGGGTAACTGCTGGGAGGACAGAAACTCTAGGAGTGGAGCAAGGGAGACCTTCTAGAAGGACTCAGAGGACGAATTGGCATTGGCCAGACAGAGCGGCTGGGGCCAGGACTCGGGGTGTGTGTGGGGTGTCAGCTGTGAGGAGTGGTTAGAGGGAGGAGGGAGAGGAGAGAGGAGTCAGGGCGCAGAGAGACTGGAAGAAGACCTGGGTGGGTGTGTCCCCCAGCCAGAGCCACTCAGGCCCCAGCCCCGCCCAGCCCACCATGCCTCACGTGGTTCTGAATCCCCCAGGAAAGAAAATGTAGACAAGAGACCCAGCAGTGGAACTAACGTGACAAGAGTCATGAAACATGCATCCCAGTGCCCCTTGGATGACTGAGCTCACTCCTTCAATATGAAGGGGGTAAAGGAACTCCCAAGGCCAGTGTGGAAGGGTCCTTAGATTGCTTGGTAAAACTGCCCCTCAAATCTTGATGCTCTTTCTTGTGACTTGGAAGAGAGCAGTCATTGTAGGGTGCTGGGGAGGCAAGAATTTTAAGATGATTCCCCCCACTGGAGCGCTACTGAGAAAAAGAAAAGTCCTTGTTAAATGGAAAGGAATGGGAATTGGACATGGGAAATCTAAGGGAGAATCCAGTACAGATGACTAAGGGAATATGCTTAGGTTGTTCTGTTTTCCACATTCAGTTCTGCCAGGATAAGCTAGTTTCTCTTCTTAGTCCATGCCTTTTCCTGCTGTCCTCAGGGCTTTGTGTCTTCCAGTGGCCTCTGGGTGTGGTGGTGTTTTCTGGTCCTTCTCCTCATGTATCTGATAGGATGACCACCCTGGTCATGTTCCATATTGGGCCAATCATTCTTCCTACCTCTTTCCTAGAATCCCAAGTATTTTGATGATTGAGAAAAATGAAAATATCAGTCTTAGTAACTTAGAAATGGTAATTGGTGGCAATTTAAAAAAAAAACCAACTCGTCAAAAACCATCATTCTTTGTGAGGTTCTTTATATAGAAATGGAGGCAGGATGCCCATAAGTTAGACCTTAAATATTGGTCTTAACCTACTTCTGTCCCCTCCCTAAAATTCTAAGCTCCTACCAACTGGCTTTCACAATGTACATGTGCCTACGACTCCTGGCTCTTGTCACAGTTTAAACAGTCTTCACAGTCAACTCTTCTGACATGTCACTTTGGGGATGTCAGTAGCAATCACACATGTAATTGCCTCTCTTGAAGAAAGTGTTTTGATGATCAGGACAGGTTGCTGTCTTACTCTCCATCATTCTGCTTTGGAAGACAAAATGAGCCATTTCTATCTAAAGGAATCAAAAAAAATCTTTATACCAGGGATGAAGATTGGAAGTTCAGATGTGGAATTTTGTATATTCAAAGACCATATCCAAACATCTGAGGCACTTAATGACATGTCCCAGGTTCTGTCTTGAAATCATGTTACAGGTGAATATCTATAGGGCCCGAGAGAAGGCCAAAGGGACCAATACGTGCTTTAGGAAGGCTTATAAGTTTGCTATAAATGGGCCAAGAGAAAAAAAAACAATGGATAAAAGTTTCAGTGAGGAAGATTTTTGACTCAGTATAAAGAAAAAAGAATGTCTAGCAATTAGTGCCATTTGGAAATGAAATAAATGACCCTCTAAGGTGATGAAGAGCCCATGGGCACTGAGGTCTTGCTGGGCACTGGTGACAGAGGGGCTGTATGGGATTCTCCTTCACTCAGCCCGGGATCAGCGGAATCCGGAAACTCAGTGTGTAACGAAGACAAATCAACCTTCCAGATCTGGGGTCAGGTTGAGCCGACAGAATAAAATGCACTACATTCTCCCCAAGCTTTGTTAATGATTAAGCATGCTATGAGCTTAAAATGGGCACAAATCCCCCCAGTTTGGCCAGCAAATGGAAAGGAGTGGATGGATGTTTCAGAAAGAAATGATGCAAATTGGACCTGCCTGCCACATGAGCCCTTGGGAAAGTCGTGGAAACAGAGTGAACTGTTCTATTCCTCCTCTTTGGGCAGCTCTTCCTCTCTGGAAGGAACAAAGAAAGAGAGGGGAAGTGGAGTCGCCAGAAGGTCCCGTGATGGCATGGTGGTGACCGAAGAGTGAGTCTGAGCAGATGCCCAGCGGGCCTGGTCATTACCTGCCTGTCCACCCTTTTTGGAGATAATCAGTTCCAGAAACCTGGGGCTCCATCCGGCAGTTCACTTCCTAAATGTGCTTTGCATTTGCCTCCAAACAATGGGGAAGTCAAGAGTGTAATTTATTTTAAAACTACCTGTCTTTGGAGGGAAATGCAAGCTTCTTCAGATAACTTTTAGAAGAGCAGAATTCAGATTTTCACTTTTGGTACCTGTTTGGGGATATCTTCAAGTTATAAAAAGGATGATACCCAGTAATGGCATTTTTATAAAATACATCTTTGTGTGTGTGTGTGTGTGTGTGTGTGTGTGTGTGTGTGTGATTCAAAGAGGAAACTGTATTCATTATGGAAAATTTGAAAAATACAGAAATATACAAATAAAGGGTGTGGGCACATGTAATCAGTGAAGAGATAAATATTGTCAGCATTCTGGCATTTTCCCTATCATTCTTATTTGGCTGTGTAAAAACTGGATTGCTCTATGCATGCATACTCAGAACTTAATTTGTTCATTTAACTACTAGTATAGTATAAACATTTTCAATACTCATGAATGTATCTTGTATGTTACATTAGATATATCTATATTCTAATTGTCTGATCTATCTATATTCTAATTTTTAACTGTGGAATAGTGTAGCCAATGGCTGTACCAATAATTAATGAATCCCTTGTTGATAAACATGTGAGTTGTTCTGATTCTTATTAGCATAGGATGTGATAAAGAATTATGGGTGTTCTTTTCGAGCACCTCCATCATTTTTCTTTGAGTTATTTCTAGAGGAGAAATTTCTAGCTGAAGAGCGTGCACAGGGTGTGTACTGCCTGTTCCCTTTCCCCTGCAGTTTCATCCCCAATTTCCAAAGCTGTAACAATGGGCAGACTTTTCATGTCTCGCAGGTGGCCTGTTTCTCCACACCCTCTCCAACGACGAGTGCGGGCAGTACCAGCATGACCAGTGAAAATGCTCTGTCATCGTTTCAGCTCGCATTTCTCTCACTGTGACAGAGCTTGGCCAGTGTTTCTTGGTCCTTTGTCATTCCTGTTCTCTCCCCTTCTGTGCTCAAGAGCTTCCATCTTTCTGTGTTTATTTTTAAGTATTCCTCCTCATGGGCTTCCACATATATTTTAATTTGAAGAAAAGACATTGGGAATACATTGCTAGAGCCAATATAATTTTTTAAAATGTGGTTAAGAACTATTTTGCAAACTGAATCACCACCATTTAAAAATAAATACATGTGGTTGGGTGTTCTAGCACACGCCTGTAATCCCAGCTTCTTGGGAGGCTGAGGTAGGAGGGTTGCAAGTTTGAGCCTGGCCTGGACAATTTAGCAAGACCTTGTCTCCAAAAAATGTGGAGCTGGAGGTGGGATGTGACTCAGTCGTACAGTGCCCCTGGCTTCAATCCCCCGTCCCCTCCCTAAAAGAAACTTGCTTATATGGGGTTTGCCTAAATCCAATCACTTACCTATTGATTCTTTGACCCTCAATTGATTCTTTTCATCCAGAATACAATGAAGAATGCAATATCCAGGAAGATATTGTAATTTCTAAACTCTAACATGAGAATGAATAAATTTAAATGGTAAAAGTAAAAGCTACGTAAGTCTGTTCCACGTGGCCACCTGCACAAACGTGTGCTCTCTTGTACTGGTGGACTCAGGAGGCCATTAGATGTCCACTGCGTTAGGGCCTGCAGTGTGGCTGGAGCCACAGTCCGTTCTTTTGCTCACCTGCCATTGTAAGAAACTGAACTAACACTCTCACTGGAATATGCCACAGGCCAGTTTAACACCCTGCCCTGGCTTAGATGAAAGATAAAGACTAGGGGTGAGAATTTTCTTTCAGATCCACACCCACACTGTGTGTTTGACAAGGACAGGAACAGTATCCTCAGGTTCCTCTCTTCCAAAGCTCTTGCCGCAGTTTTAGGTTGCCTGTCGGGAAACTATTGGTAATTATCCAAATGAATGGTTCAGCATTTTTATGTCATCAGAGTAGAAAAGGAGGATGTGCATATCAAATGTGAGAGCCAAATTCATTAGTGGAATGATTCTGCTAAGTCATAAAACACAGAGACAAGATTTGAACTGATCTCTATTTGGAATAAAGACTGTGTGCTTATTCCATATGAGGAGCTGATTCTTATTGTTACCCAGAAAGCCATTAATATCACATAACCCCACACCGTTATGGATAAGTAGCATCAGTCAGATCAGCCAGGGCAGAATCCAACTCTTCTCGTTCCAGGGTCTCATAAAATGCCTAGCAGGTGTTGATTTAGAAAGCAAGAGGTAGATGAAACAATTTGAATATCTTTCTTTTCTCATTTTTCAAGGTTTCAAAAATGAGGACAATGAGACTCTGGCGTGGGAGGGTGTCATGAAGGAAAATTACCTCGTCAAGATCAACACGAAAGCCAATGACAACTCGGAAGAGTATGTGGGTTGCTCGTTTCTGCTTCACAAAGCCCCCTTCGTATAGTAAGCTGGGAGGAGAGTGTAGACAGTTCATTTGTGCATGCTCTGGAAAGAGCATCCACAGGGGGCAGCCATAGGGCCATGTCGACGTCCCCAGGCAATTGAAGATGACAGACACCTAGTGTTTGCCAGCCTTTCAAGAAGGGAAAAGCCATCCCCTGCTACCCTGATTGTCTCTCAGGTTCCTGCGGGAGAAACAGGTAGTTGGAGCCTACAGTGGAAGGCCACAGAATCAGGTTACAAGAGCTACTGCTGCATAGGTGGGTTCTAGGAAGCTCCACAGGTCATGGGCAGATGGCTGTAGGGGCCACACACCTGTTTACCACTTTGATGCCGAAGTACAGAGACCAGAAGAGGGAACATACATTGACTGATCTGCCGTAAGCTCTCCCTGCAGTCTTGAACATCATTTTTGCATTGCAAGGAGTTGTTGTAAATGCCCATGCGATTCATAAACATAGTCATTAAGCATCTTACAGAAATGGCTAAGGTTCAGCTAATTCTCCAGGTGGTCCCCAAGTAACGTGTTATGGAGTCTATAAAAGCATGCTCGTCTCATTGTGAAGCTTAGCAGTCTTCACAGACAGCTGCTGATCTTCCTGGGGGGTTCAAAACATACCTCAAAATGTGCTCTAGCAAACCGTGAAGAAGTATAAGTGCAAGGAATCCCTTTGTTAGGTCCCACATGCTATTAAAGTGGCTCTGAGACTATGGAGCAGGAGGGGGACCGAACCTGCAAATGCTCTTATCCCGCCCAGCAGGAGAGGCAATGTTTATTTGCTGTCCTACTAATTGTGACAAGAAAGGCATTCTGCTGTGTTTGGGTATTAGAAAAACAATTCAAAAGGTGAATGCAGCTGGCTCTTGATTGAGCTAGAAATGAAAATGACCCGTATTCTGCCCCTTAGAGACTGAAATGAGGGCAGTGAGCCCTCTCTCAGCCTCTCTCTCTCTCTCTCTCTCTCTCTCTCACTCTTTCTATAATTTTTCTGCAGGATGAGGCATCGTTTTAGACAACTGGATACAAAGGTATGGCTCCATTTATAGTTCGGGGATTTACAAAAATCTCCAGGGTCTTTGAGCTTTCAGTTAGAAGTCCACAGTGACAGTTAAAAAGGGAAAGAAGTTAATTGTTAAAAAAAAAAAAAATAGAAAAGACTCTTTTCCATATGCAGTTTTCTTCTTTTACCAGGTAAGAGCTAGGGGCTGGGACCAATGGCTTCCCCTGCTTCCAGCCCCTTGGAAGCGCCACGTCCATGATTCGTGAATCCTCTCTGTGTCTAACCAGGCTCTCTCCTTCTCTCTGCTGTGAAGCAGATGAAGATGTTTGCAATTATGGGGAACCACCAGAGAGCTCAGAGGAGCTGTGTGGGAGCCTGTGAACCACTAGATGAGTCTTTGATACCAGTCTGCTTTGGTATCTACTTAATTTGGAGGGTGTTTTGCAGGCACAAACACACCTGTACGTGCTGGGCACATGTAGCCAGAAATGATCATGAGTTCAGCAGAAATTACAATCGATTCGTAAATACCAGATGCCTCCCCGGCTCCGAGGAGCCGGTGATATGAGCTGTTTTATCTGAGTATTTGGAGAATTCTGATTGGTGACGTTCACCTACTGTGCGTTGTACCTTCTGATGGCTGGACAGGATCCCATGTGGTGTGGCCGTCTCTCCAGCACCCAGTACCTGGTACATGGTAGGGACAAATGTTTGTTGAATGAATGAAAGGTGCTTTTCGCTGAGCTTTAACATGAAAATTTTTCCAACACAATTACTTGTTTATTTATTTGTCCTTTGCCAATAATTTTAAAAATCAAGACCGTGTTTTCATGGGCCTCACCTTCAGGGTCCCTTGCAGCACATCAGTGACCAGAACTCTGGCCCGTGCCTGGTGCCCAGGGTCTTCTTGCTCCTCTGGGGTGGTTCTTCCCTCCTTCTGCTCTTCGAAGCCCCTCTCCTCTGCAACTGCCTGCTTTGTATGTGGAGCCAAACCTTCAGGATGATAATTCACTATGTGCCAACCGCTGAATGTATTAGCCACAATTTGGTGGTCTATTGCCACCTAATGAAGTGCTCCACCCTTTAGTGGCTTCTGACAAGCACTTTACTCAAGATGTATGGGTCAGGAGTTTGAGAAGGGCCCAGCCAGGATGTTCCACTTCCTGTGTCCCCAGCTGGGCTCCAGGCATGGACCTCATGTTCCTCCCCAGGATTCTTCCCTCCCTCTTGGTGTCTCATCCTTTGGGGCCTCTGTATATGAGCAGGCTTGTTACAGCATGCTGGTCTTGTGGCTGGCTTCCAGGAATGACAAAAGAAACTACCAGTACTGTTCCAGGTGAGGCCTAGAGCTGTCAAAGTATCACTTCCAACAGAGTCATCATGGCCCAGCCCCTGGAGGAGGACGTGGTGGCCGCCATCTTTGGTGACACTCTATCATACCAGTGGAGGTCTTGCTACCATCTACAGTGACACTCTAGCATACCAGTACATATCTTGTTACAGGTTCTCTAGTTCTGAGGTTATTGTTGCTGGTTTTAACCAAGGGACTGGGAGGACCTCTGTGTCATTAGCATCGAGTGACTGCACTAATCATGTCAGGATGTATATTTAATCAGTGGAGAGAGAAAAACAAAGTGCTGGATGTTTTTAAAGGTTAGAGAAGATTCAAAGAATTTTTGAGAGAATACATGAAAAAACAATAGGAGACAGGATTCTAAGATTTGATATTTATGTTAGACATACATAAAACCTTTCATGATATAATCACTGTTTTCTACATCATGTGTTCTTATTAAAATATACTGCCTGCTGAATCTGTGTGTAGGCCACTCCCTGCCAGGCATTGGGCTAAATCTGTCAAAGCAGACATGGCACCTGAACTTTATGGATGAACTTTTTCTTAAATAGTCTGGGTACAGGAGGATTTTTCAAGTTCAATCATATAGGAGTGAATAGCAGAAGTGATTTTCTTTCTTTTCTTTTTTTTTTTAATGGTACTGGGGATTGAACTCAGGACCTTATGCTTGCAAGGCAGGTGGAGGAACCACTGAGTTAAATCCCAGCTCCAGCAGAAGTGATTTTTCTATGCAGTATCTTGTATGTGCTCAACACATTGCTTGTGTCTGTGTTGGGAGGGAACAGGAATGGGTAGCTCTGAAGGCCCTAGGTCAGGAGAAGTGTGGGTTGTTCTGAGTGGCCAAAGTGGGCTAGCCTGGACTGGGGGGAGCTGAGTGGGAAGACACAGAGAGACTGGGCAGTTCTGTGTAGGAGCTCACATGCCCCTGTATAGAGTTAGATTTTTTGTCCATGCAAAGGGAGGCTCTGGAGAGATTTAGAACCCAGGAGAGCACATCTGGGGTTCTCTGGGGGCAGAGCCCTCCAAGTGGTCAGAGTGGCAGTATTGAGGGCTTAAACAATCTGGTTAAGGGGACAGAGATCCTAGGGAAGGGGCCAAGTGTTGTGCTGGTAGGGAAAACAGTCTGCTTTAGTGTGTTTTGTTGTTTTGTCTTTACTTCTGGTTTATTTGGGGTGACTTTGGAGGGAGCTGATGGAAAGCCAACTTAGGGATTGGACTAAAGCTCCTCCAAGCCACATCTTTGTCCTGTCCCTACTTGGGGATATGCAGAGTGTCAAAGGAGGGCACCACAGTGGATGCAGGAAGAAAGGAACATGGCAGGAGCCTGAGCCTTCTGAGAAATGCCCTGCCCTGGGGTCAGGAAAACTGGGGAAGAGGAGACCCTGGCTGAGCTGCCCAGATTCCCAGGGGCTGAGTGGTTTGTGGACCTAGAGCTTTAAGCACTAGGCTCTAGGGTGGCCAGCACTGTCAGTAGGGATGGCAGACCTTGCTGGGGTCATGAAGGTGGCCTAGGGAGTCATCAAGAACTAAAATCGTAATTGAAGTCTGTTCCTACACCTGTAGAAGCCAGTGGTCTCCAGGGGGCTGGAGAAGCACTTGCAGGCTGTTTCATTTGCCTCGTTGTGGAGCTCAACGCTCTCTAGGTTCCCCCAGACACCACCTGCACCACATATTGTTTGGGTGTAGGCGGAGTTGGGGCAGACGGTGGGGCACCCCAAGCTGTCCGCTGCCTCTCTTCCCTTCGCGCCTGTCCCCTGACTCTCCCCTTTTTGTATCTCTCCTGAGTTTTCTTACTGCCTCTTTCGAGCAACAAAAATATCCTCTCCTTTACACTCATAAAATTTTGCCATCATCTTTGGATCTTTTGTTTCTTGAGCAAGCTTTGGGAGTCCTTTCTTTTCCTTTTAAATTAACTTCATTTTGAAAAAGCTTCATTGAGCTATCCTTGACACAGTGTACTATGTATTACTTAAGGTGTATAATTTGATGTTTTGACCCATGTATAAATTGCAAAATGATGACCACAATCCAGCCTAGCTACTTAACATATCTGTCACCTCTGCATAACTTCTATTTGTGTGCTGTGTGTGTGTGGAGAGACTTAATTTAAGACCTTTGCTCAGTCTGGGGATATAGATCAAGGTAGAGTGATTTCCTAACACGTGTGAGGCCCTGGGTTCAATCCTCAGCAACAAAAAAGAAAAATAGACCTATTTTTCAGCAAAATTCAGGTTACAGTGTAGTGTTAATTACAGCCCCCGTGCTGGACAGTAGCTCTCAGAATTCACTCATCCTCCATCACTGAGACTTTGTGTCCATTGACCAGAATCTCCCGCTTCACCATCCTGTGGCTCCTTCTCTTTAAAAACACGGCCGAGGGCCAGGGATTTAGCTCAGTGGTTCTGCCCCCTGCCTTGTAAACACAAGGTCCCGAGTTTGATGGCCAGTACCAAAATAAATAAATAAATAAAAAATAAAAACACAGCCAAGTTTCCCATGAGATGCACATAGCACATTTGCTCCATCCACAGATCCATTGATTGACACCTAAGGTGTCTCTATAGTTTGGCTATTCTTGTGCATAATCCACATTGACTGTGCTAACGCAGATATCTCTTGCTGATCCTGATTTCAGTTCTTTGGATATATACCTAGGAGTGCTGGTAGCTGGATTATATAGTAGTTCTCTTTTCAGGTTTTGAGAAACTTACACTCCGTTTTCCATAACAATGATATCAGGTTACATTCCCACCAACCGGGTACAGGGGCTTTCTTTTTTCACATCTTTGCCCACATTTATTTTTCTTTTTGACAATAGCTATCCTGACAGATGTGAGTGGTTTCTCACTGTGGGTTTCACTTGCATCTCCCCGATGATTTGAGATGTTGAGCACCTTTTTTCATAAATGTGTCAGCCACTTGAATTTCTCCTTTAAGAAAGTGTCTGTTTAGGTCCCTTGCCCATTTCTTAAATTGGGTTATTTGTGGTTTTGCTACTGAGTGACATGAGTTCCTTATGTATCTTGGATACTAACCTCTAGTTAATATATGGGTTGCAAATATTTTCCCTTTTCCACAGGTTCTTCTTTCAAAGTGTTGAATATTTCTTTTTCTGTGAAGAACTTTTTCTTATAATCTACTTGTCTATTTTTGGCTTTTATTGGCTGTGATTTTGGGACTTTGTTCAAAAAAATCTTTGGCAAACCAAGGACAATGTTTTCCCCCTATATTTTCTTCTAGAGCTTTACAGTTGCCAGTCTTCCATTTAAGTCTTTGGCTTATTTTTGCTTTGCTTTTTGTATTCGGTGTGAGATACAGGTTCAATTTCATTCTGCATGTGGAGACCCAGTTTTCCCAATACCATTTGTTGAAGAGCCTACTCTTTCTTTCTTGTATATTCTTGGTGCTCTTGTCAAAGATCATCAGACACTAAATACATAGGCTTATTTCTGAGTTCTGTCCCATTGGTCTATATGTGTGTTTTTATGCCAGTACCATACTGCTTTGATTATGATAGCTTTGTAATATATTTGAAATCTGGTAGTATATACTTTCAGTTGTATTCTTTTTGCTAAAGATTGCTTTACCTATGCAGGATCTTTTTGATTCTCTATGAATTTTATGATTTTTTTATTTCTGTAAAAAATGTTTTGGAAATTTTGATAAGGATTACATTGAAACTATAGATCATTTTGTGTATTAGGAGCACTTAACAATATTAACTCTTCCAATATGTAAACATGAGATGCTTTCCCATTTATTTCTGTCTTTTTAAATTTCCACTATCAATGTTAATACTTGATGTATATCTTTTACTTCTTTGATTAAGTTAATTACTAAGTATTTTATTCTTTTTGTTACTAACATAAGTGGGCTTGTTTTCCTCATTTTTCTTTTGGACCACTCATTGCTAGTGCGTAGAAATGTCACTGATTTTTGTATGTTCATTTTGTATCCTGAAATTTTACTTAATTAATTTAATGTTTCCAGCAGGGTGGGTGTGTGTGTAATCGTTGACTTATCTACATACGTGATTATTGGCAAATAGATTTGGATACCTTTTATTTCTTTGTATAATATAGTTGCTCTAATAGGATTTCCAGTACTATTTGGAATACCAGTAGTGAAAATTGGAATCCTTTCTCATTTCAAATGGTAAAGGAAAAGATTTAGCTTTTCCCCTTTGAATATGATACTAGTTTTTTCCTCCTTCATATATTGCTTTTATTGTGTGGTGATAATTTCTTGCTGTTCCTTTTTTGTGTGTTTTTATCATGATAGATAGCTGAATTTTTTTTTTTTTGATAGCTGAATTTTGTCAGCTGCTTTTTCCACATCTACTGAGCTGACCACAAGATTTTTGGTCTTTGTTGTTAATATAGTTTATTGCTGATTGATTTTCCTATGTTAAACCATTCTTACATACCAGGATAATGCCGTTTCCTTGTCGTAGTCATCTTTGACTGAGGGACAAGAGTGATGGGGGCCTCAGTGAATGAGTTTGAAAATGCTCCTTCGGCCACCTTTTGGAAGAGTTTGGGGAGGGTTGGTCTTTGCTCATCTTTCATGACACCACCCCTCCTAGGCTAGCTTCGCTAGGAAGTTTTTTATGCCCATTCTTTCTTCCTGTTTGTTGTAGGCTTGTGCAGCCTTCATATTTCTTCTGGCTTCAGTCTCGGTAGTTTGCATGTATTTTGAGACAAGGTGAGTTCTCAGTGAAGGCGCTGTTTGCGTAGTGCCTGCCAGGGGTACTTACTGTCCCTGCTGGGTGGCGCAGTATATGGCTGTGAGCTGTGACCAGACAGTCCTCATGTAGGAAACTTGTTTATCCTGGAAGATGGCTTTGTGGCTCTTGTTTAACCGTGGCTCTGGTGTTGACTTTGGTTCTTTTTGGCATGCAGGGAAAGCTCAGCCTGGGGTAACCCCTGGTTCATGGAAGGGGAAAATCCAATACACAACCATAGTAGGAAAAGAGGATTTCTTTCCTTAGTCTTGCTAAGAGTTTGTGAATTTTGTTTATCTTTTGACAAAACCGACTCTTAGTTTTGTTCATTTTTCTACCATTTTTCCATTCTTTATTTCATTTATTTTACTCTTAAGAGTTATGTTCGACTTTAGACTGCTTATTAAAGCCATTTTACTATTAATAAAATTCCCTGTGCAGGATAAAAAATGTCTCCTCATTATACCAGAAAACAAAGTTGCTCATAACTGACCTAAGTCTGTAAGTAGTTATCTTGTGTCTTCTTTATTTAGGGAGCCATTAAGTCATTCACCCTGATGTTTTAAGTTAAAGGAAGAGGTTGCTACTGGAAATAAGTCCAATTTAAATACAGATTTTTTGCATTGGGTGAGTGGTGTAGCAAGTTGGAAACCAGCCTCACAGAAATTATATTATGTCTATGAACTTTTATCAAGTATATCAGTATGGTGTGTAATTTAACATGAGTTTATGCATCTTGTGTGATAAATTTGTGAAACATGCATACATCAAGAATAACTTCATGGTACCTTTTATTTAAATTATGCTTTAGGGTTTATACTATTTGTGTATGTATGTATTTGTGGAGCAAGATTGTTCATTTGCAAGAAGTTGATTTACTGGTATTATATATTGTTAGTATTATAATTTTATAAAACAAAGCTTTATTAATATCTAATAATTTTATTATGGCATTTACATATAACATTATTATTTTCATATATTACTCTATTGTCATTGTAACCTGTCATTTCTATGAGGGAACCACTAGTGACTTACATGTAAGTTAAGCTAATATTAGTTGGTTTACTAATTGGCTTACTAATTGCTAATGATATGATTTCAGAAATTAAGCAATAATCAGAGCTTGATATCACATGCCGCTGTTATTCTGTCCTATCCCAGATGTGCTTTGTTTGCTATTTAATATGCATGTCTGTTCCATGGAAAAGCCATAGAGCAATCTTTTAAAAATTGAACCTGGAAATTGTGAACTTCAGACCAGTTCTGTTCTTTTATCTTTCTAAGCTTAATGATCTCAAGTGTCTCCTGAAGGAGATTGCTATGAAAATCAAGTAAAACGACATGAACTGTCATGGAAAAAATCTAATTGTAGCAAGGTAAGTGGCTCTAATTTTTTTCTTTGCTCTAAAAATTTACATATTTTAAATTGGCCTGCCTTTGTTCCTTTCTGGCTTTCTTTTTCTCTTTGTCTTTTTTACTTTCTTTCCTGGTACTGAGGATGGAACATAGGGCCTTCACATTGAGCTATAGCCTCAGCCCTTTTTTATTTTTTGTTTTGAGATGGATCTTACTAAGTCACTAAGTTCCCCAGGCTGGACTTGAACTTACAATACTCTGGCTTCAAGATTGTTTTTAAATTATGATAATTTTCTTACTTATTTTATTTTTATATGTTATCAGGTTTGAAAATAGTCCATTGTGCCAAAAAAATTCAGATAATTCAGGGATAGATAGATGATCATGTGGAAGCCCCTCCTCCTGTTTCCTTCCGCACTGTCAGCCAGGGGTTGCAAGAAGCCTTTAGGGCCTGTATAAAGCTCTCAAAACCTACATAACCATTATGACATAAATGAAACAAAGTCGTACTGTTCTAAGACCTGCTATTTTTTGCTTCCTTAAGACTACATCATGGGTATCTTTACTGATTGGTGCCTAAAAAGTATACCCTAGTTTCATAATTTATTATTGTGTTTATTGGTATGAGATGCACACATATATGATGACCACCTTTTTACTAACAAAAACTGTTTCAGTGAGACATTTGAAGGTTTTAGCAGTAGCTCATTTGTACAGTAAAGATGTAATTCAATTAAAGTTGAGCTCAAGGCTTTGCTCCAGGATCTGACAATTTGCTTTAATTGTGTTTCCCCTTTACCTGTATGAAGCCTGAAAGCAAACATCAAAGAGGCTGTTAGGGATACGAGGAGTTAAGAAAAAACAGCAATGGGCATTCCACTCACCTAGAGATTTCTGGGAAAGCAAACTGCAAAGAATGGAAACACAATGAGAATTCCTTCTCCACTCTCTCTTCCTCCTTCCCTCCCTTCCCTCTTTCCATTACTATTTCCCGAGTACAATTGAGAACCCAGACCTCGAGGGCCCTGGGCTGATCGCTGCCTGTGCATTAAGTGTTTGAACGTCACACTCTTCCTCGGTGGAGTGATTGTGCTACAGGGGAAATCACTGAGCTCCTTTCACCCCTTTCACTCTATAGTCACTTGGCTGTCTTCCTTGAGGGAATGACAGTCACAGATCAGGGCCGAAAGTCCTCTGCTATGGAGGATGTTTTTGTCAGAGCAAGATCGATGCACATCTGATGCAACCCGAAAGCCAAGCACAGAAGCCCGCTGTATTCGGGGAGGAAATAGTTCAACACAGTGGTGCTTCATGAAGACAACAGCAAACATTATGATAGATTATAATTTGGATTTCGAAACACTCATCATTTTGCTTAACGCATGAGCTAAAAGATAGAAAACGTAACCAGGAATAGATAAAATATTTTAAAATAATTAAAAAATCTAAAAGTGATGAAAGCATTGTAATAATCAGAAAAGATTCAAATTCAGACATGCACCTCTACCCCTCAAACCCTCTGATCTTCTCATCTCTTGTTCTTTTTCAAATATGTTGACTTCAGTAAAATGGGCAAATGGGCTGATTTCCTTCCTACATACCTCCCTTTGCTTAGCCTTTGACCTTCATTAATATATTTAGAGTTAATTAATTGGTGAACAAAAGTGGCTGGGGAGAAGGATGTTACCTCCCTTCCAGTGTGTGCGGTGTGTATGTGTGCACGCCTCCAAGCAAGCAGACAATGGCAAAATAACCATCTAAGAAAACATGGGTCTCATGCATTCTTAACCAGTGAAATCTTTCGAGAAAAGAATTTGTCAAGTAAGTCCAACTTTTGAGTGTTTTACTTCCAGATATGAGATCTTTTTTATATATTCTCTGTTTCTCATATCTTTAGGAAGGTCACTGAAAATTCAATTTTATAACCAACTGGCTACATGCCACTAAAAAATTACTCTTCCAGGAGAGGGCTGAGGGGAGTCATCTCTTCTTAGGGTCGTGTCCAAGGAAGAGAACATCAGCCTCTGGTGAATGTGACCTGGCACACGTGGGAGGAAGGCAGGAAGCTGACCCTGGGGACAGGTCTTGTCCAGTTCTCCCATCTCCATCCCTGAGTCTGCCTTTGATCCAGCCGCTTACAATGGAATAAACAGACCATTGTGTTACTTCTTTCTCTTTCCCACACCGAGTGAGAAAAGAAGTGAGAATCCAGGGTGAGCTCAGCCACTGGTTTTCTCTTTGTACTTAAGGAGGACTGTTGAGTGTGCAGGGAGGCTGATGCCCCTGTAGATCTTTCTTCCTACACAACAATCCCCCAGTTCTTGAATTTGCTGTACTTAGATTCTGAAAATGAAAGAATCTGAACTTGTTCCTTTGAGAGTTATCACACAACCTCATTTTGATGGATTATTCCAACTTTTAACTTTATTACCAACTCACATTTATTTATGCAGAAACCACAGAGTAAATAAAGTGCTCAGAGACATTTTGGGTCTTCACCCCAGTTGAATGAGCTCAGCCTTGGCCATCCAAGCTCTCTCACAAGATTCACACTGGCAGACTGGCCAGAGTGTGCATCTTTCTGAGCAAAGCATTCTCAGGGCCACTTCCATGCCAAAAGCAAATCTCTTGAGTTTTGGGAGTATACTTGGAGCTCTTCCCAGTATTTCAAATAAACCACACCCTGCCTAAGGATGCAAGTGTGAAATCTCTTCCTAACAGTGTCCTGTCCTTTCTTTCACAGGTGATGTCAGCCAAATGCTAAAGAACAATTTTGCCATGGACTACTAAAGGAGAATTTTTCAGGTCCCTGGATGCACTGAGGATGGTGTTTAGGTCTTCCCAGCGTGTCCACATCTGTGAACAAAGTGTGCGACTGATTTCACACTTGCAAAAGATGGAAAGGAAGAGCATTTCTATTGTGTGTTTCCACAGAGGAGGCATCTGTGACTGTCCCTGTCTGGCACCCTGTCCCGAGGGCTGGGTGTTTAAGTCTTTCTCCCTTCTTCCTTCTCCCTTAACTTTCTTACTTTTAACACAAGCATCAAACAGAAGAACATCTTTGACATTTAAATAAGACCCCGACACGCTTTTATTCTTGTGTTGTTATTTTGCTCATTTCCAGTTGATTCTCTAGTTTTTTCTGTTTGTATTATGGGACTGTAATACACTGATATATATGAAAAGACTTCCAAATCGGGCCAGATTCTAAAACACGCCAGGGCACAAGGATCCTCCTTTTTTGGGGGAAAGTATTTCCCTTCCCATCTTGCTTCACACTTGTGGAGGGAGGTGCTTGAGCAGTGACCTCCCCTCTGGGTCTCCCCACTAGCACCTGGGGATCACCCTCCTCCCAACTATGTGAAAGTCACCCAGAGAACCTGAGAGGCACCCTGGTGGTGTTTGGGTGCTTTTGTTTCTCTTATTATTTTTCCCATTAAAAAGAATACAGAGGTATTGTAGAAAATTAGGCATCACAGGGATGTAGAAAGAACAGAAACAGCCCTTCCTTCCTAAAGTATTCCCTCCACACATCTCTGGATGTTTCCCAACCCCAGTTTTTTCTAGTTTTACTTCCCTTAAAACTTTTTACATAGTGTCATCCTACTAAAGCTACAATTTTTAATAAGCTTTTTCATTTAATGTTTTATTAAAGATGTTTTGTTTATAGTCCCAGTATTCTTAAACATTATACTAATAACTTCATAATATCCAACCTCTTGTGATTTCCATAAGGTTGATCATTTGAAGTCTGTTTCCATTGGCCTGAGGATGAACGTCCTTGTGCATAAATCTTTTTTCTGCATTTGGGAAAACTTCCCAAGGCTAGATTCTAAGGAATATCTATTGATTATCAAACCACTTACAAGGCTTTTACATAAATGTATAGCAAATAGGAATTGCTAACTTGAGCATAAGATATGAGATACACTAAGCTACAACTATTAAAATAAAATATTGCATTTAATCCTTAGCTTAGGAAGAAATCAATGTGCTTATTTCGATATTGTGTTGACATAGAATTGGAGCGGTATCTTACTGAGCACTCTGGCCTGGCCTTCTTTGGAACTGGTGTTATCTGAGCTCAGGAAAGTGCTTGGAGTGCAGACAGCAATTTAAATTAGTTTTCCAGCTTTGACTAGACTATAAACCAGTAGATGAAGAAAGGAGTCTTAGAAGCAAGCTATTAAATGAACATCTAATTAGAAAAACTACAAAAGCATTACCCAAAAAGTCTATTTTCATTTTTTTCTGGGCAGGAGTTGAAAGGGCCATTCAGATCCTTCTTGACATTTGCAGGGAATGAACACAAATAAAAGGTTCCTTTCTACTTAACCCTAAGAATGGCCTAAAAGGGACTCTTACACAATAGGGCCCATCAGTTCACAGTTTCAGATGCTGAACGTGGAGGGGATGAAATTTACATGATAAAAAAGGTCCGTGAATGGAGAGCTCAAAATTTTCTCTGTGAGAGGGAATGTCATTTCCATTTCACCACGGCAACTAAAATACCTGCTGTTTCCAAAACCACCTGGAAGAAGGTGGTGTCTTCTTCACATGGATTGGGAAAAAGATATATGGCAGGGAAAAAAATATGGCGGTCTGTTAGATTGTACAGAGACCGAAGCAGTCTGAACCTCTTGCTCTGAATTCAAGTGGGGAATCTGAATTAAATCAGTAAATTATATTTAAAACTCCCTTGAGGACAGTGTCATGAATTTGTGTGTGTATTCATATTTCCACGGCTGGTATTTCTGCTGGCATAAGAAATAGGCCTGTGTGTACCCCCACTTTGAGCGGCAAAAGAGATTCTCCCATTGACCCTAGAGTCTTGAACAATTGCTCAGAATTCACTTGTATTAGGCAGGGAACTTGTAAGGGTTTCCATTTCTGCTTCTCTGCCGGATGTTTCTGCACTGTTACTCCCTAGGCTTTGTTAAGTTAAATCGTGACTTCCAGTGTAGCTCATGGAAATAGCACAGGCACTGAACATTCCTCCAATCAAAGGTGCTACATCTGTTTGTAGGTACTAAATGTGGCCGGTGTACCTGTGCACAGTCACTGAGTGTCCGGAGGCTTGGTTTAAATGAGCGAGTTAATGAATTAAATAGTAGAGGAATTGTCCTGTGTTGTTTTTGTCATTCTATGGAAAATGAAAAAATAAAATAAAATTCTTTCACTGAGTCAGAGTCATTTCTAAGGATTTCATTCCTAGAGTTACGTGAGCTGCCATCTTTGAGCAGATGACTGGAACATTCTGAACATTCTGATTGAATGCAGGCAGAAGAAGCTCCCTGTGTTCTGGGTCTTGTTAGTAGAGACAGATTTCCATCGGTGGCCCATTTTAAGTGGTTTTGTTTAGCACCCATCTGTTACCCAGGGGCCTCCGGCTTCCCAGTGACACCCCAGTGCCAGTTATTTCTGAGGTTACAGGGCCCTCAAGTAGGCTCACAGGTGGTCACACAGGCTCTGTGGTGGGCTGGCCTGGATGCCCTCTGTGGGATGCGATTTCCTTGCTGTAGGCACCGGCCCCTCTAGTGTTTCCTGCTCCCTCTCCTCCAAACCTTATTTATTCCAGGAGGAACCATGTGTCTTCCCCCACCTGCTGCTTCCTGGTCGTCAGGGAGACTCCCTGTGTGGTTGTCATGGAAACAACTGCTGCCACAGCCTCTGTCTCAAAAACAAAAGGCTTAGAAGTCAGGCCCAGGAGACAGACTTCCCAGGGGGCCTCCCTTGTCCTGAGGATGGTACTCTGGAAAAATCAACCCTGGCTGACCTGTTCATTGGTTTCTGAGCTGGGCAGACCCTTCAGAGCCACAGCTGGGGCTCGGGAGCCTCAGTACACACACTGACAATATCAATTGTTTTAAAATCAGTTTTTTTCCCCTACAAAAGTCTTGTTTGACAAAAAATTGCTGTATTTCCCCATCTGTGTGCTATGTTGTCACTAATGTCTCCTGTGAGCTCACATATGAAAGGAACCTGCAGCCCCCGTCTCCCACCATTTTACCATGTGTTTGAGGAGCCAGGTGAACTGAAGGAGCAGGATTCACACTCCGAGGCAGAGGCCACGAGTGGGCCCTGAGCACAGGGAGGGACACGTGCAGGAGGTGCAGAGGCAGGCGGAGGATCCCTCGGGTGCCCATCCCTGCTGGTGGAGTAAGGAGGAGGAAATTGGCTTCCCCAAATTCTCTCTAGGAGACCATCTGATGTTTGGAGGGCAGAAATTCCCCCAGAAACAATTGTGGGCAGAGAGCAAGACGCAAGCGCTAAAGATGGTCACTGTTGTGTGCCAGGCAAGGGTGGGGCATCTGGAGTCCAGGGGCAACGTGGAGGGGGATTCAGAGTGAAGAAAGGGCAGCAAAATGAGCGCAGGCGAGGAGCCATTAAGGGTACAGATCTTCAGAAAAAGAATATACAAACGTAGGCTGAGGGTGTAGCACAGTGGTAGAGCACTTGCCTAGCATGCGCAAGGCCTGGCTTCCATCCTTAGCACTGCAAAAAAAAAAAAAGGTAAAGAAATGAAGGTGTCACAGCAGCAGGTCGCACAGAATCTTCTAGGGTGTGTTGTGGCCCAGAACAATGGGACGAGTTTGCTTCCCTGGGTGCTGACTCTGCCATCTGAGAAGAGAAGGTCACACAAACTCAGCGTGCCCTGATTTGCTCACCTGTGAAATGACTCCACTTCCTCAGAGGACTGAGAAGGTTAAATGAGGCAACTCAGGAAGTTCATTAACTCAGGCCTTCAGACACTCGCGTGCCTCCTGTGTGACCCCAGTCTGTCCTTAGGGACAGAACCATTGCAGGGACAGGCGAGTCCAAGACAGCTTCGTCAGGAGTCCCAGCTGCAGGGGGCAGGGACAGGGATGCCCAGCCTGGCTGCCCGGGTAAGGCAGGAGGGTGCTCCAGGACTCAGCCAGGGAAAGGTGGACCTTGTCAGGAGGAGAAGTTGAGGCAGAGAAAATGCACTGGGCTTGTGGCTGAGAGCCCAGTTCAGACTTTCTGCCCTGGGCTCAGTCTTGATTCTAGGATAATCTTACACCCACACCTGGCCTGAGTCTGTGCTCGTCTGTCCTTTGTCGCTTCTTGTACACTCTTGGTTCTTAGCAAAATGGCTCACCGCGTGGTTAACTCAAGACGTTCATCCGAACACATCAGGGACGGTTTTCCTGGGAAACTGCAAACAGGTCACCAGACTTCAGGAGCTGTCCCCACATCAGTGAGGAGCCTGGGGCTGGGGGCTCAGCCTGGGGCGGAGGAGCCACGGGGGACAGGGGATTGCAAAGGGCGGTGTTGAAGCCATGTTGCTGCCTTCACTCCAAATGCATCTTTCACACAGAGGATGCTTCACTGTAATTTAAAAATAAGCAACACAGCTGCAGAATTCTAACTCAAGAGTTGAGTAACACTTTTATTTCCCCTAAATTATGAGATGGGTGAATAGTATTTGCACTAATTTTGTGTAAATCATTGGCTTTACTGCCTTCGAGTAAGTGCAAAAGAACAAACCAGTGCTTCCAAGTGCCCCTCCACCTCATCTGTGGGAGAAGCTAGGGGCTTCTGTCCCTGCTAACTGATGGCCTCCCCTACACTGAGCTTTGCCTGTCTCTGTCCTGATTGTTGCCTGCTTCATTTCAGCACTGGCAAATGCGTGTGATGCTCATTGGCTCTCCCCCTCCTCCTCCTCCTCCTCCTCCTCCTCCTCCTTTTTTCTGAGATGATGGAAGAATAAAAAGAGAAACAGTCCTCTGGGCTGGTGCTGAGCGCATCTGCCTCCCATTTCACCTCTCAAGACCTCCGGATGAGTCTCCCACCGAGGTACATTGAGTCCACTGTGCATCCCTGCGGGCACTTCACTTTGCCTTAAATCCACGGAGCTGGCAGCCCTCCCACCATGTGCAGCTTCCCCAGCCAAGCTGTCAGCTTCCTTCAGATGCATCGGGCCATGTGTGGGAGCTTTGTCTGAGCCGTATACCTACAGGGACCTGGAACACACAGGGGTCCAGAGTTCCTGCCCCAGGATGACAGGGGCTGTGGGCACAGTGCCCGCTGTGGGTTTCTGCACCACCTGCACCCTAACAGCCCACCCAGGTGCCAGCACCCAGCAGCAGCCGCTGCTCTCCTCAGAGTCCTTGTCCTTCTACCCCAGGCCCTTCAAAGCCCAGCAGCGCTTGGGGCTCTGACCCCTTCTGTCCCGGGAGCCTCAGGAAGCTACAAAACTCTCATTGTAAGTGAGGGCCATTTCCAGGTCAGAAAACAATTTTCCTTCTACTCCTGAGAGCACTCTGCCTTCCAGCTCTGGAATCCTGGATTTACATCCCATTTCTCTTCTCCTTCTGTAATGAAGCGGCACAGTTGCTCATCCCATTGAGAGATGGGAGGCTCTCATTCTCAGACCTGAAATGCATTTGACTTGAAGGACCGTGCTCTTCCGTTTAGAAAGAGGAGCTCAATTTCCCTGGCACCCAGCCCTTGCCTCTGCGTTGGATGATCCCAGATTAATCCTCTAGCATTTCACAGTCTCAAAGAACGAGAAATCTCCACTGATGAGATGGATCAGAAAAGTCCCTGGGCTTTAGCTTCCTTGTTAGAAAAATGAGAAGCTGAACTAAGTAATTATTCAGGCTCTCCCCTCTTTGGAATGCTGGCATTTTGTCACTCCCTGAATAAAGGCGAAGAGAACAGGCCTTTGGTGCCTTTGAATTTATTTCTGTAAATGGGGCAGGGAGGAAAGGACAGATATTAAATGACGGGTATTGGAAATTTCCTCCTCTGCCCTCTCCCTCAGCTCACTTGGCTCAGCAAGCCACCTTTGGTGTGGGGGTGACCCCAGTGGTGGGAAAATGGGGGAGCAGTAGAAGGGAGAGGAGGGCTGGTGGACGGGTCTGAGAGAGGGTATGTGGAGTGCAGGGGAGGACAGGAGAGCAAGTCAGGGCCGTGTGTGTGTGTGTGTGTGTGTGTGTGTGTGTGTGTGTGTCTGTCTGTCTGTCTGTCTGCATGCATGTGTGTCTATGGGTGTGTACAAGTGCACACACAAACTAAAACTCTGCAGTCTGTTCCCCTGGCTCCCTCCTCTCGTTGTGGCCATTGCAGACCTCCCCCCGTCCTCACTACCTTGGTTTGCCTTGTTTCCCAGTCTCCTTCTGAAGTTAGTGAACAGCCTTGCTTTCTCCTATCATTCCAGTGGCAACTCCTGCAGACTCTTTTCCCAGGTTACAGGCTTAGCTTCCTGGTTCTTGCACTAGAGGTACTGTCCTTAGTCTTCACCAGCATCAGTTCCCTCTTCCTGAGCCTGGGCTGGCTTCCCCTCCATCTTTCTGGGAGTCCCACAGGACTGATGGCCCCTCCTTGTGCTTTCCTTGGGTCTCTTCCCTTCATCTCAACTGAATACTCCCACCGGAAGTATCCCAATGTACCCAAGCCCCTTGTGTCCTCAAAATATGACACCTGTGTTCTCTAACTTTTCATTACCCTTTCCATCTTCTCTCTGCCACAATCCAAGTTTTCACAATATAATGGACCCTTGACTTACAGGTTTAATCCATTCCTGAGGGCTGGTTGTAACTCAGGTTAGTCAGTGAGGGCTCAGGCTCAAAGTGTCTTTCACAGGCAGATCTCAGCATCCTTAGAGAGACCCTGGCCCAGGATTTCTCAATTACTCCCTAGAAGAAAAGTTGCTGTAATGTTCCTTCCAGAACTCTTTAAGGGTTAAATCTGTATCTGAGACCATCTGGGAACACAAGTGGCCAGTATTTGGGTCATAACTCAAGACTTTGGTCATAAGGTAAAACTAAAATTCCAGTGGAACCCAAGTTGTTTGTATATCACACCTGTAACTTCAGGGTCCACTGTATTGTTCCTAGACCCCTGGTCTCCATATCTTTCCTTATGTTCCTTGGTTCACTTGTCTGATGTTTGTCAGCCTTCATGTCCCACAAAGCTCCTCTTCCTGAGCTGACTCCGAGTCTTTCTGTCTGGTGACTTCTCTGGTTTTCCTGCACCACGCTGCTCAGTAGCTTTGACCTTGGTGACTGACCTGCTTCTTCCCAAGGTCCTCTCTTCTCCTGGCTTTCAGGAACCACCTAGAGATGTCCTTCCTATCTTACATACAACTTGTACTCTCTCTACTGAATGCTGGCTGGTTTTTGGTCTCTGTCCCAGGCAGTCTCATCCCATCCCAGGGTATCTCTTTTACACCCATAACTTCCCTTATCATCCAGATCCTGTGTGTTTCCTGATTTAAAACTCAAGCTCAGATTTTCATCCAAGCTCTGTGTCTACTTATTCAGCTGCCCCCTGAATCTCTATTTATGCTTTAATGTGTCTACCAGTTGTGCCAGCTGGATATCTTGGTGCTATCCTTGGGACACTCGTATCTCTTACTTCATGTCCTGTTGGTTGCATCCTCCAAAGATCTCTCACAATCTAACCACCCTATTTTTCTCTCCTGCTACCACTGCTGTCCATTCTAGACTATTATCTTTGCCTGAACCATAGTAATGAATGAAACTTGCCTGTTAATCCCCCTATGCTTACTTCTTCTTCATGTCCAGGCCGCAAGTGACATCTCTGAAATGAAAACCTGATCATGTTTAAGAGCCTTCAATGGTGTCCAATTGCTCCTGGATTGATGACCAAGGTTACATGGCATAGTCCCACCTACCTCCTACCCTCCCTGACCCATGTCTGCCCCTTTTAATTCTGACTCTTGGTTCCCCATGGGATACTATTGAGGGAGAAACAGCCACTACCAATGAAAAAACAGGAATAAGTAGACCTTCTCTGGGTAAACTATGGTTCCCCTATGCCAGGGTGACACACTTCCTCCTGCTCCAGGGAGGCTGCTTATCCCATTCCATCTGCCTGAGACTCTTCCCTCTCCTCTTTGCCTCATTCATTCTGATTTACCCTTCAGCTTTTGTCTTAAGACTCACTTTTCCAGGAAAGTCTTTCTCAACTCCTTCTCTGGACTTGGCCTGTGTCACTCTTTTGTAGCACCTCCTATGACCCTTCCATAGTGCAATTAACTTTTCTTTTAAAGTTCTTCAACATTGTTGTCATTTTGCACACATTTGTGAGCTGCACTGGTTAATATTTACCTTCCCCAACAAACTGTAAGCTCCTTGAAGTCAGGAACCAGGGCAGGGCTTGTTCACTACTGCATTTCTAACATGCAGCTTCTGTCAAGCAGATGACGGCTGAAGTTTAATAGGTCAAAGAGAAAATCAGGTAATTTGGGGGCAATGATTCTCCATTGGTTTACTATGTTTTGCACAGTTTGTGAGCACAGATAAAGACTGCCATTGTTTCTTTTTTTTTCCCCCCATTAACTTTATTGGTACATTTTAGGTATAAAATATAGATACATTCATCATTGGGATCTTGTACCATTACATGACTCTCTCGGTTCTTTTTTTTTTTTTCCGCTTCCCTTGCCCTCCCTTCACCCCCTCCACCCTTCCCTATTTGCAAAGACTTTGTTTCCATTTTATTCCTCTTCTCATATTTTTTCTTTCCCTTTTTTCCCTTCCCCTACCCCTCCCAATTCCCCTGCTCTTTTAGACCTTTTCTTCCTGTTATGCAATATCAGTTATACATTTTTAAAATTACAATATTAAGATCTAGGAGACATTACCACAGATTTTACAGAATTTAAAA